>RYFJ01002671.1:0-201912 GCA_003991445.1 Oryza meyeriana var. granulata | reverse complement strand
TTAAGCCTCAACTGATTTAAGTACCCATTAATATCGTTTCAGAAAAAGGGAAGACAGCAGTTCAGTATTCCAGAATCAAACACAAGAAAATATAGATGATACAGACCTTGGAGATTGTCCCACAGCACATTGCACTCAATCAATCCATAAAAGGGCTGATTCGTTGTTTTGCCCGGAAGGACTTCAGAAAGTTCCTGTCAAGGCTATGTGATGCACCTATCATTATGTCAAAAGGAGGAACGTGTTATCTGAAAATTCCGTGATGATTGAAGATAAGATATGTTGAGAAAGGGGGTGGGCCTACTACCAGATATGTGAGGGCTGCGTATCTTTCTTGGCTTAGATACAAAGGCTTTCCTCTGTGCATGTCATGATCCTGCAACCAAACAGCAATAGACATAAAGAAAACAATAAGTCACATATAATGAAATTAGCCATAAGCCTTGCACAGCCAGCAAGGGGCGTTTGGCTACACATATGGTAGCATGACGCTCAGCCTCAGTGGGACAAGCCTGGAAGTTACCTTAACCTTATAGCTTCTTCATTCGCAAAGAGGAACGAAAAGCAAATACTTTGGGATTGTCCACGAAGTGGAAACTTAATAAGCTCCCTATGAATTTACAAGGCATGCATCTATACATGCACCCCATCAGAAATCAAGCCAAGATGCCATCAATCCTTCTAGGTTCAATGTTTTAAACGATATGCAAATCCATGTATACTACAATGGCAGTAAAGAGCAGTGCGTGGGTTCATCAATGTTCTTCACGTTATTGACAGGATTCCTTGATGGTATGCAGCACTAACGTCCATAGCCTATAGTTAATATACATTGGCCAGTAGGATTGGTTCACCAATAGGTTGGCAAACACAATTCCTTTGCTTTGTTAGCAGTCAAATTAAAACATGTCATGTTTAGGCTTGCTCCCATTTCGCTCGCTGCTACTACAGGAACCACTGTATTATTCCAGTTCATTCGATGATGGGTAGTTTATATGAAGGCAGTAGTGGATAGGTTCAATCTACAATGTACTCATCGAATCGATGTGCGGAGAAGATTGCTCAGCAAGTCCATGCACAGAGCATAATTTCATGATGCACACTAGCATAGAACTTGCATGCCGGAGCAAGAATGCAAGGATAGCAAGGCAAGTGAGGATAGTGAGGCAAATCAACATGCTTTAAGTGCCCATAAAAAACTAGTCAGTTACACTGTAAATAATCCATTACTCCTCACGAAGCGTCATAGGGAGATGGCCAAATGCGAGACGAATAGATCGCTGCCAACAGTATGTGTTTTCGCAGCAAAACAGACATCAAAAATTGAAGAAAGCTATCTCAACACCTGAAAACAAGAATTATTATGTAGTTGACAACTTTGTTGGATGAGAGATATGATCTAATACATACCCTCACCAAAAAAATTGCCAACACCAGCACCACATTAGAAGCGTGATTAAAGGCACTTGCCAGTCCTACACACAATGAAAACAAAATAAAGGTTTTACCCCCCTTCATAATTAAACAGAACCACAAGAGTAAGACAAGAACTAAAGAACAATAACACCATCACCTGCAGCATGGTTTCCAACTATGAACACTAGGGTTTGCCCAAAGCAAACACAATGCTGGTTCATCAGGCACTGAACCGCAATCAGGACACGGCATCTTGACATATCTAATGGGGAAAACAGTAAGTGTTAGCCTTTCCTGAAGCCATTAACCAGAGAGGGAGGGAGTTCAAAACAAATTTCCAACTTAGAAGGTTTAGATTGAACCTTTCCAGGAGAACTTGGTAGACAGGAGGTAACTCCATCAACCTAAATGGCACTGCTGGCGTAGAAAAGTGAAGACCTCTATATTTACGGGTTTTGTAATCCTCGCAGAAATGCTGTGACCATTTCAGCACAAGCATATGATACAGATTCATCTTGGAGAATTGATCCAGTGACTGAATCTGAAACAGGTCTTCCAATTCCCGTATTCCATTCAGCTCCACTGCCAGTGAGTATGTTGCGCTATTATTCAAGTAAAGATGTGATGATCCTTCCCAGATATTGGAACTGTCATTAAGCGCTGAGGAAGACGATCTTAGAAGCTCCCATAGTAAATGCACACCTCCGAAGATAAGGGAATAAGTTCAATCTTCCGGATCATATCTTTTGGTGAGAAGAAGGATCAATGTGTTTGGATACAAAATATTCTCTAGCAATATCATAACTTGACATAGTCTGGCAAACATCATTAAGGAGGCAGTTGCTGAAGCTTGATCTGTCAAATGTTTCTTCTCCCATAGCATGTTATCAAAGGCCTACAACCAATGCATGCCCATAAAATGTTATGGAGTAATAAAAAAGGATGATATGCACAAGTCCAGGTCTAGGCAAAACAGCATACCTGAACAACACAAACAACATAGAATAGGTGGACGAGAGGGATGAAGAATTCGGTGGACATTAGAAACTGAACTGGTAAACAGTAAAGAGTTGACAACAATGACGAAAAGGGATCTTGAGCAAGGACTGGATCGGCACATTGTTTCCAAAATTGGATATCAGGCAAGACTCCACCCTCGCTGGTGGGGTCAACCATAGGTGGCAAAGTGCCTGTTGAAAATGAAAAATTCTGTGTGTAGAGAAAGAGGATATTCAAGTATGATATCTTGCATAATAAACATGAAAATATAGAGTATTCAAGTTTCTGTTTTTGAAACAGAGAGCCCTAGTCAAGAACACCGAGCCTAGAAGTGCATCAAATTACCTGGTTATGACATTTTGGTTTCTTAAGGCAGTCAGACCCTACATTTATCTATCTGACACTTCTTGCGTTGATATGTTTTAACATCATCATGATAATTATCAGAAACAACAGTATGATACTAAAACATGTACAGGGAAAAATATTTAGAGGTGGAGATGGGGTATTAAAGTGTGCACTATATACCTTTCCGCTTAGTGCATTCAGAAGACTTATCACCAGAAATGCCAGAGCAAATAGAGCCTGCTAGCAAGTTGATATACCTTCAATCTCAGAAAACCTCGAGGCATTCAAATTTCTTGCAGAGTGAGCAACACGAAATAACAGAGACAGTATAAATCCATTTGATGAATTCAATTCATTGCGTAAAGATTCTACACATGACTTCGATTCAGAATAGCTTGCCATTCTACCACGAGAAGCAATTTCTGTAGATACCAGAGAGTATCTTAGTGTATCCCAGAGAAACAGGGACGGGTTTAGCCTTTCAGATGCTGAAAAACTGCTGTGGTTGCGACGGTAGTAAAGCATACACAATCTTCGAAGGGAAGGATCTAGAGCTGGCTCTGTAGTATCATTGACCTTCCCACTTAAGCTTTAAAAACTTGCTTTGTCCAACAATTTTTCCAGCACTTTCAAGAAGCCAGAGTGCATGAGGAAACTGTAAGTTACTTGTAGTCACCCATGATGCAGCAGGAGGAGCTTCAGACGGTATCTGAACAGTTGGCATCGTCTTCCTCAAAGGTTTACTAGAGAAATCAGGTGATGCTGGAAGAATAGAATTTGCAAATCTGCGACAGACTGGACACAGCAACTCTCCCTGGACAAAGGTACTGAATTAGAGAGAGAGGGAGAGAGAGAGAGTTATGAAATGTATAGATAGAAAATACCAGATCCGGGTCAACAATATGACCAGTTTCAAAACCAAGTCTCCTGACATATCTGTAAATGTTCAGTCAACAGAAGTGTAAGCAGCTAGCATAAGATATGAGACACCACTCTTTATGTTTCAACGATTGTTCCTAAAGGCTAAAACCGTAAGGTGTATATTTTTATTTCAAGCTGTGGGAAGGTAACTTATCAAACTGAGAAGAGGAAAAATTGTAAAAATCCAGAAGCTACCAATTGTCAAGTTGTGTGCTGTGCACTCTTAAAAGTGTGAGATTCTCATCCAAATATGGCACCACACTATAGGCACAGGCACAGTATGCAACATAAAGAATTTCCTACTTGAACTAAATAAGAATGAATTGAAGGATTTGAGTGGAAGTTGTACACCCTACCTTTGTTTCAAGGAGAACAAATATCGATCATGGCATTCCTGATGTACAGCATGTCCACAAGATGATATGTGGATGCCATCACAATCAACAGGACCAAATCTGTTCCTTGTTACTGAACCAGAAGATTTAGAGGGTGAATGAAGGTGTTTTGTTGAAAGACAATTGACATATGTTCCCAGCACAGAACTTCTGGGGCTTCTGTTTTTCTTGGAGCCAATTGACAGGTTCGAATTATACAATGTCTGGTCACCGTCTTTAGTTTCTACATTGCTGGACCCAAACATATAATTTAAAATAGTCCTGCAGACATCATCCTCGATTGTCTCAAGAGAGGTAGTATCACCAGCATTGCTGTTAGAGTATACACTAGGGAAAGATGATATATATCTAATCAATGGATGTTGCTCATTTGAGAAATCAAGAAAAGCATCAACTTCCATAGCATCTGAATCAAAAGAAGGCTCTACTTCTGTATCAGCAATGAGTTCCTCCGAACTACAAGAAGCAGCACCCGAGGGATCAGTTGATTCTTCCCTTCTGATGGACCCAGATATCTTGTTTGATTGAGTTGGATTTTCCCAGGATGGATTGCCCATCTCAACAAAAGTTGCAAGCCGAGATCTCTGGATTATAGAACATGTAAGGATGCATGTACAAAAGCACCAACATATACAGCATACTAACAAAGTTATATAACTAATCCTATCAGAATGTGTTTTGAACAGAGATCAGAAATGGGTAAAAATATACAGAAAGGCAATCACTACTTCATGTACATGTGAACATAATTGATAGAGCAATCCATTGCCAACCAAACCATGGTTACCTGAAGAAGAATCAGATAGCACAGTGGACTTTTAGAATCTGAATCCCTGCACAGAGAGCAAACTGGCAGCGACTCCTCCGAGACACCAGTTGAACTGGACGCATCTGGCTCAGACATTGGAACATCATGCTCCTCACTTCCTGATGACTTCATACTTTCCGCAAACTTCGACTGTTCTGCTCTCATTTTTGCCTAACATATAAGAGAAGAAAAGCAGTGCTGAGAACATACAATAATGCACATGAAGAAATGCCATCATCAACAAGTAAATTTGCAATCTAGGAAGATGAGCAGACTATATATTGATCGAAGCCTACAAAAAACACAAATTACTAGGCAATCAAGAGAACTGCAGACCTAGCATTTCTATACTAAAGAAAATCAATGTAATCATTTAAGTTCTGCAAACCCATCCAACGAAATAATTAAATTAGAATATGAGATGGCTTGAGAATGTAAGTAAACTATGTGCACATTTAAATTTAAATCTTACCATAATTGCAGCTTGGCTTGCGGCGGTGTGATGTGTTGGCGGGTGGGGGGGGTTGGGGTGGCGCCTTTGCCCTCTTTCCAGTTAGATCTGAAGATCCTAGATTTTGTTTGCAACTGGTATGCTGTGGCATGGACAGGACTATATACGGTGCCATTTGTCTTATTGCAGACATGCATTCCTTACTTAAGTTGGCAAATTTCTTCAACAAGCTCTCAATTAGTGATGGAATATTGCAGTACTTGGATCCAGAAAAGGAGATATCATTGTCTTCCTTGTATTTGTGCATTAATGAAACCAGCAAGGTCAGCATGCTCTCATTCTTCATTTTGCCAGACACTGGGGCCTACGTAGTATCAGTAGAGTAGGTCAATATGGGAAAAGCTCTTCTGCATATAGATACAGGACAACCCATGATTCATCATCATGCTGCACTATATCCATACCAATCGGAAGTTGGCATATGTTTGCTCTCCGATTCACATATATCAAGTGCCAACCAAAGCAAGTGCAACCAGTCACAAGGACATTGGTCAGGGGCACGATGATACAGATAATGGATCACTGTAAACAGCATAAAGAGAACAGCGCGAACAATTTGAAGACAGCTTTAGATGTTTGCAATTTTAGAAAATATTGTGCAGGGGGCTAAAAAGCCATGTGTCCATTGAGGTAGCTGAGCATTGAGAGCAGATATTTTGCAAAAACGGTAATATCTCTCCTCAGCAATTTGTAGTTCCCTGGAATTCCAGCGGGGATGATACAAGTCCAGCTCCTTCCAGAATGCTTTGCGAAGTACATACTTGCCCTGTGATAACTTTTGTTGTAAAACATATGTTCATAAAATTAGATTTTCATAAGTGTATAATATAATTTGAAGGATTCAAACCTGCTTCATGCCAGATGGATTGAATGAAACTGCGAGTGAATCAGAACATTCTGAAGCTGGTCCACTTGACGAAAGGGCGCGGGTGGGAAGAGACTTCACAATCTGCTGTGGTGTGGAATCCGCAACAGCTAACTTATATATCAATTCTCTCTTCAAGTTGTCTGATGTGGAAAGCCCACAAAATCTACGTTCTTTGACTAATTGTATGAGAAAAGTTAGCATTTCTTGCATGAGAAACTGATTCATACCTGAAAAAGGCATGCTGTCAACCTAATTTGATATCACAAGTTTCTCAATTGACAAAAATTTCAAGTAAATAACTATGGACAACTCAGGAAACAATAAATGAAAGTCACAGCAACACACAATGGCATTTCACTAAAAGCTGATATATATGATAATAGGTAATGCATGTGATAGGGGTAATAGTACTTCTTAGCCTAACAACATGTCCCTGGACGACCCAACCAGCCAAATGACACCATGGAGCCAACCAAACCACAATGGCATGGAAACTAAGGAACCTCCTTTTATTCTGGTTCAATGCCATATATAGGATTAATCTAAAAAATAACTTGTCTAATTACTAAATAAGATACCAAAATAACCTAACAGATAGATCTCCATATAACAACCACTGCTTAATCCAAGGTGCTGTTACATTCACGCATGATAACATGGTTCTAGAAAAAGTCCCACACACGGAGGGCCATGTCAGCAATGGCACGGGAAAAGGAACAGATGATCTACCAAGAAATTGTAAACCTTTCAAACTGAGGACCTGAACATCACTCAAGTGTGCAAGTGAAGAAATGGCAGCGGGGCAGTCGGCAAAGCCAGAATATTCAAATATCAAAGCATGTTTAGCAAAATGAGTACGACTTTCCTTCACCATAAAACCACCAACAAAAGAAAATGGTCGTGATTTTCCCTTGTTGGTAAGGACAGAGATAACATTCTGCAAGACCGCGAGAGAGAGACCGCCCTAACTAAGGGCTGTTCGGAAGTAGTTCCCGGGTTGTGGGAAATTTTCCCTCGTTTTCCATGAGCACACTTCAAGGCCCGAACTGCTAAACGATACTTTTTGCAAAATTTTCTATATAAGTTGCTTTAAAAAATCATATTAATCCATTTTTCAAGTTTAAAATAATTAATACTCAATTAAGCACGCGCAAATGGCTCACCTCGTTTGCGTGAACTTCTTCCTCTCCTCATTGCCCCTCACCTCAAACTATCCCTAACATATCGGTGCGGTTATTTTATCGCTGTCGCTTCCTTGGTGCCCCCCTCCCGGTGGCTGCCGATCATTATAGCTTGGCTTGCCCCGCCACCGCCAATTGTGACAACCGCCCCGCCGCAAATAAAGTCTCCTTGTGATTGCAATAGTCTTCCCCCCCCCCCAAAAGCTAGTGGCCGCACCGGCCTTGCGTCGCGCCCCTTCCGCTTGTCCATACATGTGGTATGAAAAAAAATATATGACAGAAACAGAAGTTGATCTGTCACGATAAAGCAACTTGTGACTTACTCATTCTGTTCCCCAAGATCCAAAGATGTAGGAGAGAATAATTTTGACAATCCAAATCTCTCTTTGAAATGGAAAAAAAAAAGAGAAGGAAAAAGGGAGAGAAACAAGAGGAAAAAAGAGTAGAAAAAAACTCAGGAGAAATAGGGAAGAGTGCAGAAGCAGCATTGAAGAAAGAGAAGAGGAGGTGGGTGGTAGATCAGACTCCAAACCCTGGGTGAAGGGATGGGGGTGTTCAAGCCTGGAAAGAAAGGATAGCATTATTACCTTCAGGCACTATTAGTTGAACAACAAACTCACTTAAGGTCACGATGAAATTACCATTGCACAGAACGGTACCACTCAGCACTCAGTATAGCTGCATCTCCATTCTTACGCCACATTCCAGCACGCACTTGTGCGCAAAATACTCTTAGTCTTAACGGATGCTCCATCACAAATTGACGCAAACCCATAGGGCTCACAACTCTAAGTACCTGAGAAAAGAATCATTGGTCTGAACAACTGAACAATGCTCAGGTTTGACATCCTCTCCAAAACATTTCTCCATTGCCTTCCGCAATAGGAAAGAAAGCATACGATGTAAAGGGATATGAAATGATGTTTCTTGTGAACTGACATCAAAAACAACATGAGGCCAGCCTACTGTGTTGAGTATGCCTAGTTCCTCAATTCTTGAATCTGGGTGGGCATACAAAAGGCTACCGTCAGTCAGAGTATAAGAAATGGCATTCTCAGGGTGCAATTGTGTATCTGCTGCATTGCTACTTTCGTGCATCTTTCTTTTGCCTGCCATGCTACTAGAGTGAGGCAACCCTATTTGATCAATTTGCATCAGATTGTCTGGATTATGAACAGAGGAACTGAATGACTCAGGATTATCTGCAATACCACTTGGTCGGGATTCATCATTTATCTTGACATCCACTCAGCAAGTTATTTGTATTTGGTCTGCCATTGTTAGAAGTCAAAGGCTCCAAGCAAAGCCATAAAATTGTGAGGATCATACTGCTCGCATGTCAAGGGAGGACAACTTGCCCCTCAGAGCGTATACCTGGTTCCAGCCAACTTTCAATAGCTTTCAGGCACTGAAGAATTAACCAGGCAGCAGGCGGTGTCAATCCGCCGCTTGAAGAACTGCCTTTGCTACCTAAATTGCATACTGAGCTATTTTGGGAGACCCTCCCCACTTTTGCATGCCTCTGATTCTCAGAACTTTCCATGCCTTTTGTTGCAGTGGAGCAAACAGTAACATCAGTTGACTCATGTTGCTCAGGAGGAGAAAATGCTCCCTTCACCAAAGAACCATGACAAATTCCAAGATAGTGTCCCAGCACAAAGGGCGCAGATAGGTTCTCATTCTCATCTTCAGCATGAATACTTGTCACTCTCTTCTGAGCATCCATTCCTTGTACAAGTGACAAGCCTAAAGGGGGCTTTCCATGACCTTGTTAAATCAGGCCTCTCATAAGCAACATATTTCGAAACTTCCTCATGACTAAGGACATAGCGTGTATCTTCCAATAGTCTGACAGTGGCATCATATAAGTTTGTCCATTTGTTTGTCTGCAAATAACAATGTATAGTTGATCAATGAATAACAAAACATAACAGAAGGCCCAACAAAGAAAACCTTAATCAGGTCCATAGGCTAACTGTCAGGCAATCAGAGATACTCCCTCCATTTGAAAATATAAGGCGTATTAGTTTTCGTTAGGACAATGTTTTGACCAAAAATTGCTCTATTAGGATTTCATTTTTGTGATACAGAAGCATAATCATAAGTAAGTACTTTTGCATACGAATCTAATAATCTCAATTTATATCATAAAAATTATATCCTAATAAAGTAATCGTTAGTCAAAGCCTTGTCTTAACGAAACCTAATAGGCCTTATATTTTTGAACGGAGGGTACCAACTTCAGAGACCCACTTGGGTATGCCAATATAGATTTATCAAAAACCAACAAGTGTAGTGCCTACTGTCAAACCATTCCCAGTTATCCAAGTAACTTGTCATCATTTTCCTTATTCATAAGCTTGAGAGATGCTAGTCTAACTAATGATTGGTGGAATGAAAACATACTCAGGGCTGATGGCACATGATTATTACTATAGCAAAAACAGAAGAACAACATGCTTGGCACAAAATGTAACAATAGTTGTCATCTTATACTTAAAAAGAAATAACAATAGTACACACTAACTGGGTCAGCATAACTTTTCAAGTCATAGGATGAATCAAGCATACCTGTAAACGGCCATCCTCACCAATGCAAGAAAGAAATAGATCTGTCAGGCATCCAAGAAGAACTCCCAACAAATTTACCTCACGCACAAGCCTAGGAGTAAGTGTAGGCACAGTGAATATTTGCACAGAAAAGGTAGGCATCAGAGGATAATCCTCCAGCAGAGAATCATTGCACCCTTTAATAACTTCCCCAAATGTAACAGGATAGTAGTGTATAAAAACTTTGGCAAACTCATACTTAAAAGCTGGTTCACTGATAAGTTTCAATAGCAACTCATGCAATTTTTAACAGCCTCCTTGTCCAGCAACCTTTCTGCCTTTGTCAATGCATCTAATAGGTCTGGACATTCACGGATTCTATGGGAGACAAAACTAAGAAGACTTTCACTGCATGTGCAGAACTCAAGCAGCATGTTGGCAACACAAGTTGTCAATTCTTCAGCAACCCTCTTGCACGAGCTACCACCATCACCCTCTGCATGGGCCGGACCTTCAACTAGGCATATCCTCTCCCTCCAAAATGCAAGGCACATCCAGCACAGTCCTACAGAAGCTTGCAAGCTCCTCTGGGAAGTGTTTAATCTGCTCGGCCCCCTTGTGCCTTGAGCAAAAAACCCTTTCACGCTTCCACAGGCGGTAGCATCCCCACAGTCGCAACATCCACCACCAGTATACATGATGGAGTAATCATGGTCCTTGTGATTGCCGTTCTGGAAACATGGGACACAGATTGCACATGTGGGGTCATGCTCGCAGGTCCGGCAGCGATAAGCAAGATCATTCTGTCCCCAAACAGACCCACAGACAGCACGCTCCCCAGCAGAGCTATGTTCCAGGTCATCAAGCATTGCGTGTGGCTCATTGTTGAACATTAACCACTGTAACCAAGACAGAATCTCATCGCATGCTTCACTGTTGCTGCTGTCACCATCCTTATTCGATGCCTTCCGGGCCTCCAGTAAATCAGCGCCAACTGACAAGACGAGCTTGGCGATTTCAGGAATCTGCTCCTTGTGTTCCTTCCAAGTATAGGAGGTAAGCCTTCTTGGTGTTCCTGAAGCTGTTCTTGTGGAACTCCAAGAGAATCAGTTTCGCAGTGGGGCAACAATGCCAAGTACATTAGAAGAGTTTAAAGATTTTGCAGTAAGACTCCGCTAACCCTATTGATCACTGAAACTCCTTGTGAAATAAACATCCAATCATTTCAAACAGTTGTAAGATTCCGTTTAACCTATTCAACACGCCAAATGCTTTTGATTCCTATTCTAGCATTATGAAACGACGATACATCTAAAACCTAAAACAATAATCGGAAAGAAGACGAACAGATAACGAAGAGGCATCATCGTCTCTGCGAACGGTAATTTACTAGCTGCAGAACAACCGATGTTTTCTGATTTCGTGTATTCTGAATTCCACCAAAAGTGCGCTGTACTACATAGCAACTCCTGCGAAAGGTGGATAAGCCAATCCATGCTTGGGTACAAACCAAACCAACTCACAATTCACAATAGCACCAAAGATTAGCATCAAAACAGCACAACGCAACCACGGTCACGGTTGGGGGGATCGAGCCCGGATCAGAGAGGAGGGAGAGACGCACCTGCTCAATACGCTCCTGCGGCGACAACTCCGGCGGCGCGTCGGAGGGCCCCCCGCCGCCGTCCATCCCAGCCATGGCCCGAAGCAGCTGGGGCAGCTCCAGTGGCCCGATCGCCCGCCCCCACGCCCCAGCCTCGCTGAATCGAATCACACGCCCCCACACAAACACACACAATCCCCCAAATAACCCCCACCTCCTCCAAATCACCCCCAAATCCAGAAACCTAGAAATCTCGATCAATCCGGGTTCGATTCGGTCGCCCGCGCGCTACCTATCCTCCTCTCCCCTTCCCCCGCGTGCCCGGTGCTCCACGAGGGCTCAATCTCTCTCGGGAGTCGCGAGTGGGAGGAGAAATTTTAACCCTAGCAACAATTCGGTGCGGGTTAATAGGTGGGTTACTCCATATTTATAGCTTCGCAGGTGCCGGAATGGAAACTAGGCAGCATGGAGGCAAGGGAAGAAGAGGCTCGATGATTCGAACCAGCTTTTTTTTCCATTTTTTCTTCGTTTTTTGACCGTGTGGTGGTGTGGCTAATCGCGATGGTGGATGCCGTGTTTATCTCGGAGACGACGGAGGTTGTTCTCTCACTGGACAGTGGGTCCCACACCGGGGTGGGTGGTCCCGCGATGGCGGCGACACTACGTAGAGACGATAATAGCGCTACTGGACACGTGCGTGCGGCGGGTTCCTCTCGTGTGACTCGCTGAAGATGGAGAGGAGGTGGGGCCCACATTTGGCGGTGTTATTATATATGACGGGCACTTTTGCATTATTTGGGGCCCTGTTGTCAGTTAAGGGTTTTTTTTTATAGGAGTTAAAGGGTTGAGTTGGGTGCTATTTAAGAGTAGATTTTCATTTAGTGTAAATACGTGAGACATGGTAGCGATAAGCGTGGACAAAACTTAGATGTGATTGGCGGCTTTTTGTGTTAAGATTTAGGTTGTACGTTCTCGCTAGTTGATAATGTTGTCTTATTCTATTTGGCAGGGTTAGTATAGGCTAAAACGATTGTTACCTTTATATATCAAGATTAGTTATACGTTTTTTCAAAATGTTGGAACAAACATAGAATTACCGTTACTCTTCCGTTGATATAATTGAGCAGAATCTGAGATAAAAATTGCTTTTTAACTTTAGGAAAAAAGTGTTATTTTGTAAAAATAATGGAACACGACTCTAGGACTTTCTAACCATTTTTAACATAAGCAACTTATGATTTCAAATACGTGTTAAGTAGTGACCATAACCATCTCAAGGAAGGAATCTTGTTTGGGTGAAAATGATCTGAAGGAATCATCATACAAACTTCTTGTTTAAAAAAACACCACCACCCATTCTTCTAAAATTCTGAAGCACGGTTGTGGCTTATGGGAAAATACGCATGTCATTATTCAAGAGACAGTGCTCTCACAAAGGTGCAGAACCAAAATCTACCTATCGATCAGATCTTGACTATTAACTACCTCGACAAATATTAATCTCTGCGTGAAGAAACCGCATGTAACAATGTGGCAAACTGGCTATATATACGTCAGCGACAGCAATGTGAGAATATATATATATATATACTGTAGCAGTTTCAATAGTAAGAGCACTCCAACAGAGTTGCTAAATTCTTCTCTAAGCCAAAATTTATCAATCTGGATAAAAATTCGGTCTCCAACGAACTTGCCAACCAAATGGCAAGTCCGCCCATCGCTGGCCAAATCCATGGACCTCATGCTCTGCCTCTGTCCCCCTCTTTCTCCTCCGCACAGATCGACTCTAACTTATGCGCTCGAGCAAAGCGACCAGCCCTCTCTTGAATATGGAGTGTGTAATACTAATAGAGAGATTATTGGAGTGAAATATAAATTTGACTCTCTAATTTTTGAGTAAGTTAACCAAATAAATAAATAAATAGCCAAAATAGATATGTTGGTATAAATGCTATGATATTACAATATTTTAAGTGATGACAAGACGCTCTATAATGTTAACACCGGCACGACTAGGCAGTAGAATCATCGACGTGAATGTTGACATCGTGGTAACCATCTATCTGCTCCAATTAACCCAATTATTTGCAGAAGTTAATCCCAATCATCACAATGATCGGCACCAATCCAGCAGGTGCCTAATACACATCGGTAGCTAGCTAGCTTACCTCCAAATCCAATTAAGCAAGCTCCAAATGGTCTTCAGTTTGTCGCAACTAATTAGATAGAGGTATTTAGGTGAACCCCATCATCAAAAGCATTACTTTACCCATAAAAGCTGAGGCCTCCAATGGCGAGAGAGTTGGTGAGCAGAGAGCAGATGACATGACACAGATCGCACAAATGTTGATTGTTTCTTCTGGATGATGGCCTGTGCAGCTGTGCTGGCTTGAATAATGAATGATATATTCCACTGATTAAATCTCCCAGTTGGTCATCTTACCGACGACGGAGTGGTCAACCTAAGCACCCAACAACTAACAACTAAGGGTCTATTTGATAGAACTTCAGATTCTATAATTATGATCTTATGATTCTGATTCTTTTCAAATCAGATACTGATTTTGTGGGGATTTTTAATTTTCGTTCATTGGATTCTCATGAGAATGCGCTTTTTGTCTGATTCTTCATTTGTGTGTAAAATTGAGAATCACAGCGGATCGATTCGGCTAAGAATCGGGAGATTTTTTGCATGTTTGGCTTAGCTCCAATTGATCCGATTGAGAATCATCCTCGAGAATCCCTACCAAACGCGTCATAAATACTCCTATATAAATGCAAGATGTAGTGTTATTGACCTAGACTTTAATAGTACATTTTGATCTTTAGTTATTTTAATAACATATTTATCAACTAATATGGAATTAATATCATATGAAAGGACTTTTAAATATAAATATAATAATATTATATGCGTGATAAAAAATATATTGTTAGTTTAATAATTAGCCCAATGTTATGAGTGTTAGACTTTACGGATAATGAGAGTGTCTTATATTTTTAATATTTTTATATGGAAAGAGTAATAGCAATATCTTATTCTTTATCTTTTAAAAAATATCTACCTGCATGTGCTTTATGACGTGATACTAATGATTAATTAATTAAGGAGTGGAGTAGGACAGTAGTATCAAGTACAGTACTATATTATCTGTTGAAGATCGAATCTCCCAAAATTCTCTAACCATTTCATTTGATTCCTTGATCCAACGTATCATGTGTTTGTTTCCATTATCTGAAAAAAAATCCAATGTAAGAACTCCCTCCGTTCCTAAATATTTTTCGTCCAGCACTGTTCATGTTTAAATTTTGACCTTTTCTGCACAAAAAAAACACAAGTACCTAAAAATTTATAAATGCTTAAAAAGTTGTTTAAACTTTGACCCTTTTTAACATAAGCATTAAACTTTCCTTCCACTACTATAACTATCATCTAGTGGTCAAAATCAAAACAGTGTTGGTCAGTAGAGATAAAGGGCTTGTTTAAATTGTTGTCACTTTCAATCCTATTAAAATTTGATAATGTTAAGTTTTAGTGCATTTTGGCGTTACCAAGTTTTAGTAGTGTTGGGATGCATTTAGTTTAAAGTCTTACCAAAATTTGATAGTGTTTTAAGAGTGAAAGCTTCTAGAATTTCTAAATTTTGGTAGAATACCAATGGCTAAGATTTGTTTGGTTTATTGTCTTACCGAAATATAGCTTCACCAGATTTTAGTAATGTTAAAAATGGTAATAAACTGAACAAGCACAAAATATTCGGAAATGAAGGGTGCACAAGTAAACACAGGCAGCCTCACGCACTCACTATACCTGATGCTTGCCGTCTGGTCCAAACTGGGTTGGGCTTACAGTAGGCCAACTTTCACTGATGGGCCTGGTTAGTCTGGACAGGAAGAATACGGGCCTGGTTTGGCAACTGTTGGGCTCAACGAGCGGAGAGGAGGCCCAACTTGGGGAGGAGGAGAAAGGAAAGAGAAAAAAAGGCAAAGGCGTAAGGGATCGATGAGGTGGATGGTGGACGGAGATGCGCATCTCGACGCACATGCCGCGGCGCCCCTGTTCTGCTCCGCGCACACGAAACGGCTTGTTCCTATCAAAATTTGCTCTACTAATTTTTCGATAGAGCGACAAACTAAACACCTTATTCAAGGGCGGTTTAGTTTGATACCCTATTAAATTTTGTTCTACCAGATTTTTAGTAGAATAGTAAACCAAACGTCTTCATCCAAATGCTGCCCAAACAAAATTTTAGCATTGCCAATATGCTTATTTCTTACATGTATAATTTGGTATCAATCTAAATAAATATTTTTAATTCTACTCTATCAGTATTTTGGTAGTGCCAAAACTTTAGCGTTATCAATGTTTTGGCAAGGCTTTAATCCAAATAAACCTCAAATATTGCCTAACCAAAATTTTAGTATTGTCAATTTGTTTGTTTCTTGTAGGTATAATTTAACATCAATTTAAATAAATGCTTCTACTTCTATCCTACCAATATTTTGGTATGATTTCAATCCAAACAAGCCTAAAAACCACTTGCCGACGGTGCCGGCGCCGGCGCCGGGATCATCCGCGCTCGCGTTACCAGTGGCCGCCACCGCTCTTGCATTGCAGCTGCACACAGTGTAGGACTCTGTGTTCTAGCTGACTTGAGAAGACTCTTATTAAAACAAGTTGTTAGTGTATGAAAACCAAGTCATACTTTGGTGCAGGAGAATATCTTTTTTGGAACAGCAAACCATGTCATCCTTTGCTACAAATGAAATAATTTGCACAACGTGGAAATGAGCCGGAATCAATGGACGTGAATAGGTTAGTTCTAAACAATGTATCAAAATATGAATGTGTTCTTTTGTGTTGAGTGTGATGGAATAGATCCCTTCCATTTCTTGAAAAAGAAAGGAAACAAATGACCTTACAAGATCAATTGTGATGTACAATTAACTCATGTGAATTTATTTATATGTGTGATTAAATAAAAAATAAGATTTAATTCAATCTCGTGAACCTATATGGATTGGAAGCTGATACCACGTCCTGAAAATTGATGGGAAAGATCCATAGCAGTTCCCTTGGTATATCTAGCTACACACCTTTTCTTTTTCCCAAAAGGAAGCAGATTATTTTAGAAAAGTTCCAGAAAAAATCGATGGTGGAAGTGGGACCCACCTGTCATCGTCACTGGAGCCGCCCGGCCTCGTGTGGTCCCATCGGAGGCCACACCTCTGCTCCCCCTATATTATCCTGGGCATCGTGTTTTTCTTCCTCCACAAAACCAAAATCCAATCTCCAACTCTCTCCCCCGCTTCCATCCCAAGGCCAACCTAATCAGCTCTCGTCGAGATGGGCCGCAAATTCTTCGTTGGTGCAACTGGAAATGCGTAATTTTCTTTTCTTTTTTCTGCTTGAAATCCCTAGTTGCATGTTCTTGTTTCTGGATGAATCGGTGGAAATTTTGATTTTTTCTGTTGGTTGTTTTCCTCTTTGCTTTCTGGAGCACAGTCTAGTGATTTAGGGGCGGAGGTTGCCCTGAAAAAGGATGGATCTTTTTCTCGAAATATGAGGAATTATTTCTCCTAGTCTGATTCCGATCGATGTAAAGACCAGTTTTTGTCTGTTGTTTCGATGTTTGGTTGAGGAGGGTAGATGCATTCAGTTAAAGGCGGAGTCTTTTGAGATCCGGACAATACATCTGAAGATTTGGTTTTGGTTTTTCAGTCGGGTACGTTGCGGTCGTTTGGTGCTTCTCTTAGAGAAACTTTCCTGCTAATCCTAGGAACCAGTTGCGGTGATTTTATTGGCGTTCCAACGCGAGATTAGTTGCTACATGCTACACTCTAGTGGGAGCTTGAGTTAATCGATCTTTCTATGTGTTCCATCTTTCGGAAAGTGTGACTGTTGGGTTCGTTTAGCTCGGTTCCGACTTCAGAGTTCAGACTCAAAGCCTGACTTTTATGAGGGGCATGCCTGTTTTTTTTTCTATTTTTGGTTCTTCTTACTATGTACTATGACCGATCACATCCTGTGACGTGTACCATCAAGTGTCAAAATTTTAAGTCAAATCAAGGAGCCAACACCTGGAGATTTATTAATCAGTACTAGTGCAGACTAGCTTTGTCAATCGTGATTTCGATTGATATTCTTTTGCTGAATTGTTGGAAATCATGCTTCCTACGGTCTGAGTTAGTCTGAGAAAAGCGTAAGAGAAGCACTGGGAATTTGTATGATTTGAATGTCGTTAGTGTGGGCTGCAGTCGCTTGCTAAACACACACACGATTCATTTTGATGTTACAGAATGGGACCACCGATCAGGTGGACAAAATCGTCAAAATTCTAAACGAGGGACAGGTTCCTTCTCCAGATGTCGTTGGTATGTAGGCCTACATTGCAGTTTGATTCCTTTTAAGAGTGGTATTTTTCTGCTTTCATCATTCCTAAGAAATGTGTAGTGCAGAGGTGGTTGTCAGCCCGCCTTATGTGTTCCTTCCTGTGGTCAAGAGTCAGCTGCGCCCGGAGTTCCAAGTTGCCGCTCAGAATTGTTGGGTGAAGAAGGGTGGGGCTTTCACCGGTGAGGTCAGGTTAGTCCTCAGTTCTGTTTCAGTTGTACACCCAATATGTTGTAATGATCACCAGAAGGTTAGCTAGATTTACTTGCAAAAACATGCATTATTACACTCAGTGGTGGAGCCAGAAATTTCTAAAGACTAGGGCTCAACTAATAGGTACAGATTTTCTCCAAAATTTACATGGTGATTTAAGAGTATTTAAGCTTGATTTCGGAGGCAAGCCTAGGGCTCAAGCCCTAGCTGCCCTAGGCTTGCCTCTGCCCCTGATTAAGCTGTTTGATTATGTCTCATGTTTAACATCACCCAGAAACAGTGCCAGCTTTCAAGCTAGCCTGCCTTCACTTAGTATTACCTGTTGCATGTTGTTATATTTGCTCGGTCACAGTTAGTGTTTTATGATTGGAACTGTCCATATCTGTGTTTGCTTTTAGGCGAGGTTATAAGTCATTCATCATTCAACTCATCTTTTGGTTAACTTGGTTGTTAATCTATTGTTCAAATGCAGCGCTGAGATGCTTGTCAACCTCGGTGTTCCCTGGGTTATTCTTGGACACTCTGAAAGGAGGAGCTTGTTGGGAGAATCAAATGAGGTATGATCTACTTTACATTCTATGAAATGTGTGTACATAAATTTTGTATAGTTTTAGCTGGAAATAGTGCAACCAGCCAAACCTGTGGGACACAGTTACTGGGAACAATATTGTAAGCTACTTAGCTGACACTGAATTTGATCCTAATTCAATATATCGCTAAATTAGTTTTCTGAGGTTTTTGTATCACAATCACACCTAATACTTACCTGCCCTTTCCTGAATTGCAGTTTGTTGGAGACAAAGTGGCATATGCACTCTCTCAGGGCTTAAAGGTCATTGCATGTGTTGGTGAGACGCTTGAGCAGCGGGAATCTGGATCGACCATGGATGTTGTTGCTGCACAAGCAAAAGCAATTGCTGGTATTTATGCTCTACTGTTGGTCTTTTTGATTGTGTATCGAATTCCCTATCCATCAGTGTACTCATTTTGATCTAAATGGTTTGCTGTGAATGATTGCCTGCATGTTCAAATGATATATGGAATCATTTTCCAGTCATTGAAGCTCTAGCTTGCAAAAGTTAGCTAGATATTCTTTTATGCATAATTCACTTGTTTGGCACTTTGGCTAAATTCTACACATTCCACACCAGAGAAATCTTGTTATAAGTCATAACATAAGCCACTTGGTTATCAGCATATTCACTAGGAGGCAGCTATACTCTAAAATTGGGCACATCTCTGTTGGTGATCAGATGAATCCACAGAAAATTCCTTGCCTTTACTGGTTCAAGTGGTTAATGGCTTAATACAGACCTTATGTAATGTCCCATAGTTAGCATCATTTGATAAAAGATTATCGCATCACATGAAAACTTAGGCTGAAATGACTATGGACTATTTTGCAGAAAGGATCAAGGATTGGACTAATGTGGTTGTTGCCTATGAACCTGTGTGGGCCATTGGAACTGGTAAAGTTGCTACACCAGTGCAAGCACAAGAAGTAAGTCTCCTATTGATAAGCACACATCACATTTTTTGGGTTCATGAACTTTCGTACATTTCAGGACTGTTCCAATTAGTTATAAACATCTTGTTTAGACAATAATCTGATTTGTATTATTTTGTCAGGTGCATTCATGCCTGAGGAAGTGGCTTGCCACTAATGTCAGTGCTGAGGTTGCTGAATCCACACGGATCATCTATGGAGGTATAATACATTTTCTTGAACAAACACCTTATTTATGTGACAACCATCACGGTGTCTAGATGTATGATTATTTTCATGTTCTTGCTACAGGTTCTGTAACTGGTGCGAACTGCAAGGAGCTGGCAGCACAGCCTGATGTTGATGGTTTTCTCGTCGGTGGTGCTTCCTTGAAGGTAAAGAAGAATACAAACACAGTAGAACGATTGTGTAACATGATTACCTGCAAGATTCGCTAAATACTGTACCCTTCTCTTCGTTCTGTAGCCTGAATTCATCGACATCATCAACTCTGCCACCGTGAAGTCTGCCTAAGATCTTCCGCCTGTTCACCTGGACGTGGAAAACTGTCTGAAGAGGAACATGCCTTTTTTTCTGTGCTTACGTAATGCTAGTAATTTTGTGCTGGAGCAACTACTCTTTTCCTCCCTTCACTTCCCTGAAGCTACAGCTTGAGCATGCTAATAATGCGCATCACTGAACATACATACCAATAATGTTTAGCTCCTTTTGTCGTGAGTTATGTGAGTTTCAGATCAGATTGCCCTGGTCCCTTGCACCACTCTGCTTGCCTGTCTGATGAATCAGGCATCATTTCTGGTTGTTCTGAATTATGCTCGTCAGTGTGCAGTGAGGTTTAAGGTTTTTTTGCATCTTTTGGTCCCATGATTGATTCCAAGTATAACAGGCTAACTGCCATAATACCTCAAAATTTGGAATGTCTTGTGCTGTGTGCTTATTTGCTCGTTGGCACAATCCTCTGAACGCAACCGTTCAGCAAACTTTGCACGGTTGCTACCAATCAATTTCAGATTGGACCAATCTTTTGTCAGATGTCTGAAGATCGGGACCTTGCATCACACATTCGTACGATGATAGATTCTCTTGAGCAGTACAAACTTTCCTGGCTGCCATTACTGTTAGGCCATGGGTTTCGTAACAAAATTTTCACCAGAATTGCCGAAACCCCGAATAACATAATTTGATCGTTTACCCAATCAAAGCATCATCTCAAGTGCAGGAATTGTCACTGAAAACAGATCATCTCCTGCAAAAAAAAGAACGAAATTCTACTCATTCAAAAAAAAAAGAACAACTAAATTCTCGCGTTCCAACAGAGTTTGGGAATTTGATCTCATAACGGCTTAAAAATTATTCCAAACTTAAACTGCAACTTTGTGTATTAGTACTCGAGTTAAAACATTAATTAACTGGACGATTTAACCGCCGCTTCTTCCCGCCATTACTGGCGTAAATTCCGAGCTCCTCACCCCAACAGCTCGCGAGAATTTAAGCCGCTCATGCGTTGCATGTCCGCGCAGTTCGCGTCGCGCCCACGGGAAGCGTGACGCCGCGCTCACGCAGTGCTCCACCGCCCCACCTCTCCGCCGCCGCCGCCGCCGCCTCTTCTGCTCCCTCTCCAAGCAACAACTGACCACCGGTGCAGCTCACTGATAGCTGGCGAGAGCTCAGCTGCTCACTTGTTCTTGTTCCTTCTGGCACCGGAAGAGAGAAAGAGGCCGCCATAAATGAGCTCGCCGACGCCATTACGGGCGTCCGCCGCCGGGAGTTACTCCGCCTCGTCGTCCTCCCTCCACCACCGGAGGCGGGGGCGGGCGGGGTTAAGAAGGCCCCGGGTGCGGCGGTGCAAGATGAAGCTCATGTACTTCCTGATGGACAAGGAGGAGCAGCACAAGAAGAGGGCGGAGCTGGAGTTCGAGGTGTCGGAGCTGGAGACGGTGCTCGACAAGGAGGAGCGGCTCGGCAGGATCCTCCAGTGCTCGCTCCAGGGCCGCGTCGTCTGCCATTGCTGCCTCTCCACGCTGGTTCCTACCAAGGTAACTGAATTGATTAACCTTTGTTCATCTGAATTTCCTGCAAATCGATCATGACATGTGTCTTGACAGTGTGAGTTGTTTGATTCTCATCCATGTGATACTTTGATTTAGTTCGCAGCTTTTCGTGAAATTTTGAAGCAATTTGTGGTTTTGCGGTCTTTTTTCACTTTTCACATTGAGAAATTTTACGGTCCTCAACGAGGTACCGAGAGAATAATATAAAATAGGTACCGCCTGGTATTCTTCTCAAGGACAGTAAAATCACTCTTTCACGTTAGTCGGAAGAAAAACTTGGCACTCCATTTCATTGTTGGGACTGTTGAGCCTGAAGAAGTCTGATCCGCGTTGGAGAAAACATGATTGCAAGTGAAACAATTAGTAGTACAGTCCAAGAGAGAGTTGTCATCCTAAGATTTGACACCTGATACTGATACTGTCCAGTTTATGCCTGCTACTTGTCTGCAATGAGCATGGAGTAGTAGACACCAGGAGATGGAGATCCCTTATCATAATTGTGACAGATGATTGAGGCATGGGAATTTTCGTAGGTTAGGGATTTCAGAAGTCTCAGTGAATGATTCTTACTATCTCAGGTGCAGAAACTGAGCCTACTTTGGATTCTCTTCCAACCGTACCATGTTATCTGGCTCTCTGACTCCTGACATGAGGACAACACAAGTACTATTTACCCATTGCATTGCGCAATCTTGATTTGTCTACAAATAATCACACCTTATCTACCAGATCTGCCTTGGATCCTGGCCACTCGTACCTGTCATAACTTTGTCAATCGCTTGCAAGGCGCAATCATCAGTACGAATTTTATATTTTTATCATATTCTCATTCTTTCAATTCACCCTGTGGTAATAGCCACTGTAAAATTTCTGCTGTATTTCATACTCTCCTGAGTAATCTGAGCAAGTGAGCAGCATCAATTATCACTGCATGTTTGTTCATATGAACTATCAGAGCATGAGAAAAGTATATCACTAAACACTTTGGTAAACCATTATATCATTACACTTTGGTAAGTCAATAATTCATTTCCATTGCTGCAGATCAGAGGCCTCCTTGCAGAGCTAGCAATTGTGGAGGATGAGATATTCTACCTCGAGAAGAAGGTGGACGACTTACGGCTGCGGCTGCACCGGGAGCGCAAGTGGACTGATCAGTGCATTTTTCAGCAGCAGCAGCAGAATTGGCCGCAAAATCGCCATCAGAGGCACTCCATCTGCAGCCTGGGTGGCCGGAGGGAGCTCCAGGGAGCTGAACTGCTACCAAGGCTACCTTGTCCAGGCAGTGATGAAGCCCTTGAATGTGAAAGCAAGGCTTCTGTTGGATCTGTCTCTAGCAAAGGTACATGATGTTCATCGTATGCACTTCAAAGTTTTTTAGGAAAAAATTGTAGGTTGCTGGGTTCTTGGTCGAGTATTCAGAGTCAGGACACATAAAATTCAGTGTTTGTCAGTTTTTTGTTCATCTTTTCAGAAAGAGTTTCAGTATACAAACTTCTTTGCAGATTCCGTTTTTTATAAATTACACAGCACAAAGAAACAACTTGATATATCTATCTATCAGAGAAAGAGGACATTTTGATTCATGATGTTCTTTTTTGTTGAGTAGGTGAGGAAGTTGAGCAAATACGAAGAAGCAGCCACTCATTTGAGAATCTGAAACTCCCTGAAAGGAAAATCTGTTTGAGTGGCCCAAATAAGCTCTCTGAGGAGCTGATCAGACTGACGGTGAACATTTTCCATAAGCTGAATAAAACTGCGGATGCAGCAGAGTTGGAGCTGAGCAGCACATCAAAGCTCAACATCTCTTGCATAGGCCCCAGAAGTCTTGTTCCTAAATCGTCTGCGAGCAGTGGCGCACCCATTAGCTCTCTCAAGAACCGAAGAGTGTCGCAAGGCGTCGACGGAGCAGCGAAGGACATTGGGTGCCACAAGAGATTTATCGAATTTACGAAGAGTTCGTTTGATGTGAGCCGCATATCATCGTGTCTTGTGGACATCAAGAACTTGAGGTGAGCTATAACTTTGTTGCAGTACAATTTTCAGAGTAAAACTTGACGCCACTTGTTTCGCTTGCACAGAGTCTTGATGCAGAGGCTTTGCAATGTCGATCCAAGTTTTCTGACGAACAAGCAGAAGTTGGCATTCTGGATCAACATCTACAACTTCTGCATAATGCATGTACAGTAAGCTGCCCTGATCAACAAAACACACTGGTGATGAAATAAGCATTGCTTCATTCATTGCTAATCCAAGAAACTTTCAGGCATATCTTCAGCATGGTTTGCCTCCATCTCCAGATAAGCTTCTAGGATTGCTGAATCAGGTAGTGTGTTCTTTCTGACAGAGAAATCAACTTACAACTCGGTGATCTTTAACTACATGCTGAACAAGTATGTATTTGCCACCAGGCCTCCGTGAACGTGGGAGGAACAGTGCTGAATGTTTTGTCGATCGAGCATCTCATTCTGAGGCACTCCCCTGAAGGCAAGCAAGTAAGCAGATTCACACCAATCCACATGACATTTTCACAACTCATTCATGCATCAATTTTGATCCAAACTCAACAATGATAACTCGATGACAAAAGGGAATCATGGACGAAAGGGAGAGGGATTTGCAGCTCTCCTACGGACTAGGATACCCTGAACCCAACGTCGTGTTCGCGCTATGCAGAGGCAGCCTCTCCTCACCTGCAGTACGTGCAATCCTCCACTGTTACTGATCTCATTCTCAATCACCTCACATAAAAACAGTCTTTCTTGATCATTTTCATGCCTTCAGTTTCTTGTTCAGAATTCAGACTAACCTGACACACATATATACTCACGTCATGTCTGGAATTTGCAGCTGAGAGTGTACACAGCAGAAGACGTCTCCAACGAGCTGGAGCGAGCCAAGGTCGAGTATCTCGAGTCGTCGGTGCGCATGGCGAGCAAGAAGAAGGTGGTCGTCCCCAAGCTGCTGCACTGGCACATGCGGGACTTCGCCGACGACGTCGCGTCGCTGCTGGAGTGGATCTACAGCCAGCTGCCCGGGCGGTCGTCGGGGCAGCTCAAGCGCACCATCAGGGAGCTCCTCGGCGCCGCCGGCGGCAAGGCGGCGACGGCCAAGGCGGTGGAGGTCGAGCCTTACAGCGCTGAATTCCACTACCTGCTGCCCCTCTGAACAGATGAAACCTGGCGAATGTTTCGTCCGAGTTACAGCATGTACATGCTAGAACATTGCTACGGCTTTGTCAGATATTCTGGTATTTTGCCGCGTATACGAACATGTACATCGTTGCAAGTGTGATTAAATTAGTCAATCGAAGAAATAAATTTACTGAAGTATAGTACAGAATTTCCTCTACTGAATTCGACAATGTGCAGCCAATTTAGGAGGCATAATCGCTTCTCATGCATTTATTTATTTTTTAAGATAATAACACTTTATTAAACTTAGCCAATTACATTAACATGGTATAACCGTACCAAAAACACTCCCGACCTATGCACACAAAAACACACACTAGTTTTAATAAAAAATAAAGATAGCGTAGTAGATATTTCACTTTTACCAAATTCTATTCATGATTAATCTCGATTAGAACAAAAGTTTCATGATTATTTTTTATAGTGAGACCAAATTAAATTTATCACACTTGATATCCATTAAACAAAACTTGAGTATCTTGTGTGCAACCCATAGCGGTATTCGGAGACGCGCCGAGAAAGTTTACTTCATAGTGAAGTAGCCATGGCCGTCTTGATAGTTTGCTCATTTCTGTTGTTACCTGTAATCTTAAGTCTAAGTGTCGTTAGTAGTTCATATAATATATTAGAAGTCAATATTTAAATCTTATGCACTCTATGTATGTATGAAGTATTAACAACTTAAACTTTATATGTCTACTCAAGTCAAAGCTAAAAAAACATTGATAAAATACACTTGGCCTATGTTTATTCCCCTAGCCCCTGACTGTTTTATCGAGATTTCCTATCTCCGAAAGGTAGCCAAGTTTCATTATCAGAATAGATAGAGTTCAAAAAGTCCTTAGCCCTGGTCTCAAGGATGGACTTAGCCTTCATCGCTGTCGTAGATAAGTTGTCATAAGAAATGAAGTCTCCTAACCCCTAGCTGTTTGGAAATCGTAGAACGCCCCCTACGTTATTGGACAGCTATAGAATGTAATAAGCGGAAGGATTATAGGCTCTACCAACATTAAAATCTGCTAAATATGAGAAAAGA
This sequence comes from Oryza meyeriana var. granulata, assembly GCA_003991445.1. Taxonomy (NCBI): domain Eukaryota; kingdom Viridiplantae; phylum Streptophyta; class Magnoliopsida; order Poales; family Poaceae; genus Oryza; species Oryza meyeriana. Next base: position 175,920 of record RYFJ01002671.1, on the reverse strand, counting down.
GTTGGAGGCTTATATTTATATATTATAAACAATGTACATAATAAAAAATATAAAAATACAAAAAATCTACATATAAAATGCATATAACTAAACATAAAATTTACATAGTTGGTCGATATTCCATGAAGTCAATAACTCTCGGTCTTGTCGTTAGCAATCTTATATGCGCCAGGTATAAACTGCTCTACTATTTTATTTAGCCCTTTTGACCAGATATTTTGTTTTTAAAACTATTTTACAATTTTGAAGTGGAGTGAAAAAGATTCATTTTGGCGGGGAGAGATATTCGCATAGCGGGAAACTGATTTTTTTTCTAGCGAGCAATAAAAAAGAGGGAGAAAGGATCCTGAAATAAAAGAGAGAGAGAGAGAGAAGGGAACCGAAGGGGCAAAACAAGGGCTCGCCGCAGCGCAATACCCACCTCCTCCCGCCGGTTACAGGGACGCCGACATGGCCGCCACCGCCGGACTCGAGGACTCCGCCGCCGCCGGCGTCACGGACGAGGCCAAGCTGTGGTGGCTGCGCTTTAACAATGGTGCCGTTGATGATGATGACGATGAGGAGGAGGACGACGACGACGAGGAAGAGGACGAGTGCGACGATGACGAGGAGGAGGGAGGCCAAGGGGAGGGCGTCGCTGCTGGCGAGACGGAGGAGAAGTCATGCGCCGAGAAGGAGAGCAGCCCGCGTTCGTGTGGTGGTGCTCCTGGCGGTAAGAGGAACACCTCGTAATTCTTTACGTTTCTTCCTACTTCAGTCATGATCATCTCCTCTCGAAATCGCAAGTGTAATTGTCCCTCCATTTTTGTCTTTTGAGTTCATGGATGCTTCTAGAAGGGTGAATAGCACAGGGGATCGATCATCCAGCAGAACGCAGGCCCTAATCTTTGAAAAGGACCATTAGGGTTTTGTCAACCGCTACATTTTGGGCGTTAATTCCATTCTAATCAATGATCAATTAACAGATTGGGCTGTTATTTTACGTGCTCCACACATTACTGCATCATAAATTCCAATACTCTTGCAATGATTTATAATTTGGTGGAACGTGGGGATTAGGGGAAAATCTCTTTCCCCCCAAAAATTCCCAAACCCAAAAACACCGGGGAATAATAGTTTTTTTTTAAAAAAATCCAGTGCTGCCATTGTTGTTGTTGTTGTTGTTGTCGTCGTCGTCGTCTTCATCTTCGTCGTCATAGAGCAACAATTTCTTTCCCCTGCACTTTGGTTGTGTGGAGAATGTGTGCTTCTTTTAACCTCGAGATTAACTGCAAATATGTTCAAATGCAGAGGAAGTTTCAGAAGATGATTATGCCCAGTTTGGTGGAGGGCTGGGAAGAAGGAAGAGGAAAGCAACCGTGACACGTCATAAGCTGCAGATTTCTAAAGTTGAGACACCTCATAAGCTGCAGAATTCTGAAGTTGAGATGCCTCATAAGCTGCAGCTTTCTAAAGTTGAGACGCCTCATAAGCTGCAGATTTCTGATATTGAAATTAAGAGCAAAGAAGTTCAAGGTACAAGCTGAACTGCATCATCTGTTCTTATTCACACAGCAAATTGAGGTGCATACCCTGAAACTGTGATTCTCTGCATCCAGATGCTCGACGGATCTCTCAAGAGACTGAGAATCTGAGGTTGCAGCTCACTCTCAAGACGAAGGAGCTCGAGCAAGAAGAGAATCAGAGGCTCAAGTTAGAGCTGGATCTGAAGAACAAGGAGATCGAATCCCTACGAAAGCAGAATGATGAACTGAAAGCTGAGAACGAGTACTACAAGAAGACTGTAAGTTTTATATGCTATTCTTCTCATTTCTAGCATGCACCTACATTATTAACATTACAAGAAAACTGACCATATGTGCTTTTCTTGGTGTGAGGATATGACACAACATGCTAGATATTTCTTAGATAGTAGAAATGGTTTGCATCTCTGGTCTCTACTGTTTGGCAGACAACCAATAAGTTTTCTTGTTAAAAAAAGAGAGAGATAGGGTGGTGGGACAAACCCCAACTCCCCTTATTCTGATGATCCATAAGGTAAGGAAATCACTTAGAGTCTTCCAAGTAATCCTATTGGTATATATCAAGTATCATGTTAGATATCTCTTGTATTATCAACTAAGTGCTACTACTATCTAAAAGGTGTGCTTCATGTTCTGGTTATTTCTTTCTTCTATTTTGGGTCATAAGACTGAAAAGTAGGCTCCACATAGGAAGATCAATAAGGTGATGGAACCAAACCATAGGTGATGAAATATTCCAGGATGATTAACATTAAAACTAGCACTACTTTTGATCATGCTCGATCAATAGGGTGAAGACAGAATTCAATTTGCTGTATTCACCACAGGTTTTTTTTTGCTACTGGTCAGCCAATGTGATCAAATTTTAGAGTATTAGAATGCACTGCTCCATTATATCTTATTGATGATTGATTATTGTTCACTGTGTTCTTATTATTTGAGGGACCTATCAGCTGTGAGCATGGAAAGAGTGTTACATATGGAAACAATTTCTGTGTAATAACTTATCACATGGTTTTCTTAAACAATCTTCAGTAGTTATGCAATAACCTGAGTATGATGCTGACTCTGCTGTATAGTCCAGTCACAAACATCACATTTTGCTTTCAGCACAATCTTCCCATATAATTCTCTAATTGACATGTCCCAATGCTTTGGTGTAATTACCATATACTTGTAACTGAATGTCTCTAGAATCCAATATATTCAGCAAGTAATTCCACCATTTGCATGTCATATGGCCATTATAGTACCGCCCTTATTTATTTGATGTAATCTGTCAACTACCAATCAGTTATGTCTTTTAACTTAGGATCTTCCAGTGTGCAGTCAAAGCCACTTGCAAGGCGCCGCAAACACAAGCCACGACGACTACCGTAATTGCCCTAAAAGAAAATCTGGTAAAGAACAGGATGGAGACGACTCCAACTAGCACTAGGATTCAGAATCTGCAAACTTACGCCCTGGAGAAGAAAAATGGTTATGGCAATGCCTCATTTTGCTTCTTGCTACTGACGCTTTTAAGTGCCAGTCTATGTTAGTCAATAGTCATGAATTTGCTGCAGAACATGAGGATTTCTGCATCTTAATTCGTCTTCATATGATGTGAACTACTGTGTTATGTAGTACTCCTAGTAGTAGATGAAAGTGTTACTTTCTGCGTACTTAGTGAGGGAAAGTCATTTTGCCCCCTCAAAGGGATGTCCCTAAAAGTTCTTTTGGGTCATGGACAAGTCTCTGATCAAGTTATTCATTTTTTGTCTTTTTTCCTTTTCTTGTCCTTCATGTTTTGAATTTTGGTCATGAATCCAGCATACAAAAGGGAAAATTCTTGTGAGCTTTGACGCACGAGACAAATGCCAAGTGAATTAAGAAACTAACCAACAAATTGATACTACTACTATACATACTGAAAGATGACACAACGGTTAATTGTGAAGTCCTAAATCCCAGGTTAGAGGAGGGTTTGATATACCGTTGGGTGGAGATTACCACCTCTCTATCGTATGGTGGTTACTGTGGTAACCGTCTAAAACCGTATGAACTTTATCTCTAAAAATTTGAATTTAAAATATTCAAATCTCATGGTAAGGTCGTGGTTACCGTTCGATAAGTCGTGGTATGTTGAAGTTAAAAAGAAAAATTGCGGAAAAAATTGTAAAACGTAGTAAAAATTCTAAAAAATTGTAGAAAATTTAGGAAAAAATTGTGGATATCTCTAAAAAACAATGTAACATTGTATAATTTTTTTTTGCATAACTCTTGCTATTGTTTTTACACTTAAATAAAGTAGAAATTATATCCTAACATATCTCTTATTTTTATAATTTTGATGAAGCTCCAAAATAAGAAGTAAACTTTATTATTTTCACAAACTTTCTTCACCACAATGATCCATAATTCAAAAACTACCTATCAGAATTTTTTGGGTTTTTTTATTTTTTAAAAAAAATTGAATTTGGTTGAATTTTGCTTAAACCGCTAGTTACCCTTACCGTACTCTAACGGTATGGACGGTTATCGTGGTAACCCACGGTAATCGGTGGTATAGCAATCACTGGGTTAGAGTGGGACTACGAGAATTTTTACTGTTACTAATTTAATTTTTTTTTAATTTACAAAACTAATTTTTGATTTGGTCTTTTTACAGAAGTAGCCTCTTGCCGCCGTGGGCCAGGGCGGTTTTTAAAAACCGCCGTGGCCCAGGGCAGCGAATGGCCTAGGCCCACGGCGGCGTCACCAGGCCGTGACGACGGCCCACGGCGTCAGCCGGCGGGGTCACGTGGCATTGCCGCCCTGCGCCACGGCGGTGAATGCCCGTGCCTCTTCCTCCCCGCGCGCCCGTCCCCGCGTCCGCGCCCGCGCCCGCGCTCGTCTCCCGCTCGCTCTCTCCCTGCGGGTGTCGGGGTATATGTAGTTTTACCTTGAGTTTTTACTGTTAATGCAGGGGGCAGAATGCAAACGGGCCCGGCTTGTCAGCGGGAGGCGCTCTGACGCGTGGGCCCCAAGCGCAGGGAAAGAGCGAGCGGGAGACTAGCGCGGGCGCGGGCGCGGGGTGCAGGCGCGGACGCGGGGACGGGCGTGGGCGCGGGGACGGGCACGGGCATGGGCACGGGCATGGGCGCGCGGGGAGGAAGAGGCACGGGCATTTTTGCTCTCGCCCCGGGGCCATTCGCCGCCGTGGCCCAGGGCGGCAATGCCACGTGGCCCCCGGCCGGCTGACGCCGTGGGCCCAGGCCATTCGTTGCCCTGGGCCACGGCGGTTTTTAAACACCGCCCTGGTCCACGGCGGCAAGAGACTACTTCTGCAAAAAGATCAAATCAAAAATTAGTTTTATAAATTAAAAAAAAATTAAATTAGTAACAGTAAAAACTCGGGACTACGAGTAGTTGTAGCCCGGAGTTGCTATCGCTTTCGGCTGGGTGGGCCTTGAAGTGGGCCGAACATTCACTTGTAGCCATTGAGAGGCCCAAACTCTAGTGGTACTGAAAGAAGCAAATTTACTGGCACGTACGTGTAAATCCACGTTCACAATTAGTCAATCTTTGAATCCTTTTCTTATCTATTTTCTGCACGTCTGTTCGTATTTTCATACCACAAATGGCCCGTGATTTTCATTTTTCTTCCGATAACAAAACATAGCACCATTTTTATGTTGCAAATGCTCTATTTCGTTGGAGCTTTTTGTTCAGTTTTTTTTTTTTGGACAAAACTAGTTAGGTGGCCGTACGTTGCAATGAAAAAAGTATGCATCAATTTAAATCACACCATATAAAATAATAGTTAAATAATCATTTAATGTAAAAACATTATGCAAATAATGTTCTACCACATGATACTGCTAAAGATACACGGCACTAACGTTGGCGAATTAAATGCTTGAAAATAAAAAGGCCTAATGCCTATTGTTTTATCAATGTGCAAGCATGAGCGCAAAAGATGATCAATCCCTTTCAGCTAGACATATACTACTAGACCTAAGTACGCTGGGTGTTCTGATCTGAGTACTCGTCATTGAGTAACTTCAACGTCACTTGAGCTAGGAATCACCCAGCATGAGGCACCCCATTACAAGTCCTGTTAACAGATTTCTCCATTAAATTTTGAACAAATTTAAGGCAAAAGTCTCTGAAATTTAAAGTAATAAGTAACGTGTATCGTAATAGGACTGTTTTTCCTGTTTATATAAGATCTGACTTTACACAGTTCAAACATCTCAAGGGGAACATATAAATTATCTGAGATTCTTATTGTTACAAATATTCCAACAACAAATTAAGCCATCTCCATCATCATTACAAAGTCTTATATGAACATTTCAAGGGCTATAAAACAAGTGAAATAAAATAATAGTTCCAAGGTTTTCTATAGCCAACACATGCATTTCCCATTCTACTACGACAATTACAGTACAACATTAAAGCCCTGCATTTGCTAGTTCCGGAAGTGCAGAAATTTTTCCCTCTGAAGATATATGATTGGATGCAAGTTGCCTTCTTAGTCGCAAAAGAGTCATGCTCCTGCTCACGCCGAACTGCCGAAGGACGTTGATCATACTCAACATGGACATCAGGCTAGTACGCATGGATCACAAGGATCCAAATATTCAGTTCAAAATCTGTGCAGTTTAGAATCCAAGTATTGAAGGAAGAAAACAAAATATTTAACTTGTCAACCATAGAGTCTTGAATCTGCCCTTTGTTTGTTATACCAATGGCAGTGCCGTGGTATTTCTCATGTGAAAGATAAATAAATATTATAGGCCAACAGAAATGTAAAATTATGCAAACATATCATGGACTGTAGAGCATATACTGTTGCTTGTACTCGATTACATGGTTTCCATTTAATTTTGAGTTGCTACCTCAAAAAGAATTGCAAGCTCTGGTTTATGTGGTTTCACACAGCTTATGTATACAAGGAAGAGGCTGGGTGTGAGGACCGTTTCTGAAGATAGGAGAGAAAAATTTATATGTGGACATAGCTAGGATCTTCATGGCTAATGTAAGCTAATTTGTCTGATCTTGAGGCCTCAAATGGGATATTCATTATCCATGATCTTAATTCTGTGTAAAACAGACTGCTTCATTACCATCATATCTGGATAAGTAGATGTCTATCAGTCAGAACGAGCAGAAATGTTTCAAACTGAAACTTTACTTATGGCCTGCAGGACAAGTACGGTTATTATTCTTACTCCTCTTGTGTTAATCTGTGCTCATTTTTTAATGAGTGTCCAGTAAGCACATGACAATATAATTCTACGGTGGCTAATGCTTACCTGTGCTAATGCTACGGTGATATTTAATAATGTAATTCAAACATCCAAATACAATATATGTTTTGATGATCAAGACTATATTGCACGAGATAGTTTGAAGATTGACGAAAAAAAAGAATGATACTAACTTTGAGCAATACTGATACTAAATTTGAGCAACAGTGATACACATTTTTTTTTTGTAAATCTACTCCGAGGAAGAAAATATCTTGAGCTATGAACTTCCTTCAGAAAAAATATGCATATATGGCTTTCTTCTGCTCTGGTGGAAGAGCTGTATATTTGGCCCTATCCCGAGCACGCCTTTTTATCAACTGGGCAATGTAGCTAAAGTCCTTCACCATGCTCACAAGTAAAAGAGAGCTGAAACTCACTGATTTAGATGTTTGGATCACTGCAGGCTGCAACACCTAGGTTGTTCACTTCATAAAAGAGTGTACACTCTCTGCATTGGTCACACAGCAACCTAATAAATTCATCGTACACCAACCTAATGATTGAAGTTTAGACGAAAGAGTAATCTGCTATAACATGGTAACTTTGACATATTTCGATAAAATTTATAGCAGAGAAGTACTTATAAGTTATAATAGTCTTCATCTTTCACAATTCTTATATTAAATCACATCATGAGCTAAAAAACAGTATGAACGTTGATTACCAGGTAGAGTGACAGACCAAAAGAAAGCCAGGCTTGCACCGCTGTTTCCAATTTCCAAAACATATATCCTGCAAAACTAATAAAAGGAACTGGTGAATTAGAAGTCATAATAGTCTTCATCTTTCACAATTCTAATATTAAATCACATCATGAGGTACAAAACAACATGAACGTTGATTACCTGGTAGAGCGACAAACTGACAGAAAGCCAGGCTTGCATTGTTGTTTCCAATTTCCTATAGATTTATCCTGCAAAACTATAAAAGGATATGGTTAATTATCAACATCAAACATGGCCAATGATAAGTAATCATGAAAAATCTGCACAAATATACAGGGCTAACCTCAAGTAATGAAAATATTATTGATCATGATGACAGAAAAAAAACATGCTCGGAGCTACTATACATAAATAAAAAAGTACTAATTGGTGCAGCCAACTAATATTATGAGGTAAGTAAAATATGGAAGGATTCTCCTCCAAAACGAGACCAGCAACATAGCCCAGACAGAAAATTGACTCAAAAACAAAAGAGAGACTCTATTGTGCAGTGGATCACCTTCTGCATTACGAACAGAGGCACAGAAGCATACGTGCGCGCACCCACGAAGAGCTGAAACATTCCTCCAAATGTTGTGTGTGCTTTGCAGCAAAAAAACACATTAAAAAAATGCACTACCAGAGGTAGCCGAACGCAACTATCCCTCCCCTGCATCCACTCCCCCTAAAAAGCCAAACATACAGTACTTTTCCTTACAAATTTGGGCAAGCAAACCAAATAAACAAGAATTGCATAGAAAAGAAAAATGCCTATATGAACCAACTGTCAGTAAGGTGAACTTAATTTTTATCACTAATAAGAAAAATTAAACTGAACTTTGCAGATAAAAATTGTAAACTGGAATTTTTATCCAGCAAGCAAACAACAACATCACAAGCTTGCTCAACAAAATGGAAGCAACATAAAACTGTTTTTATATTCTAGATCCAATCTAGATGATGTAATGTCACAAGCTTGTTGACAAATTGGATTTACAGGGTGATAGCAAAAGAACCACCCTTTTTTTTGATAAAATAAACATTTAATGGTTCCAAGTTTAATTTCTCCAGGGAGGTCATACAGTTGTTTTAAATTGCGAATGATCACTGAAAAAACCATATCAACATCAAATTTGTAAAAAACATAGTGAATTATCTTAAGCAATCTCAAGTGAAACATTTCAAGAATGTTGTAATTTAGTGGACAAACAGTACATGCTCAAGGTAAACAGGAAAAAAATGTGAAGAAATTGGTTCAACCTTTAATGCAGGGGAGGAGGAACCGACGATGGGGAGCAACGTGCCAGTGGACTGGATCTAGTAGGCTATGGGCACAGGAGGTCACTGTCGGCGCCGTATAAGGTGCAGAATCACTGGGGTCGCACGCGGAGGATCGATGTCGTAGACGTTAGCAGGAATAACAACACGACGTCATATGAATAAACATGGAGAGATAGTATAATTTAGGTGTGTATAACTAAAAAATCTAATGCAGTAAGCACAATGATTCAGGGAATAAAATGAACACATGAACTTTAGGTTTTATTTTCAGTATCTTAGCATTGGAAAGTATGATGGCAACCAGCCCTCAACTGCCTAGAGAAGCATATGTTGGCTTTTCTGCAATGGCATATCAACTGAACACTGAACTTAAACAAATACAAAAAATATATCCATTCAGATAGATGCTCCTGACACATAATGTGACAGATCATGGCTTGCATGTCATCAAGAACTGATACATAATGCATAAATACCTAATGGAAGATTATAACATGTAGCTTACCTCTTCTCAGTCCTGAATTCCTGATACACAAAATAACAAATTTCTTATGGTAAACTTGATTTGTGGAACTCACAGATATTTTTGGAGCACAAAATATGAGTATTACAATCTATTTTGAACAAATATTGACCTGTGAAATTCAGAATGACTAAACTTCCACCACAATCATTTTTTTATCAATGGGCTTCATATATGTGTTTTGTAAGCATTGTTTTGACCGAATTTAAAAGCAATATGCGACACCAAAAACATTAGGAGCACGATATATTTCTATGTTTGGAACAAATAAATACCAGAAAGATTCAGAAAGGCATTTGCCAAGCAAAACAAGCCAGCAGAGCCGCCGCCGGGCATTTTCCGAGCTGCTGCGATCACCTATATATATATATATACGTGGTTGGGCACAATCCAAAGTCTGAAACAACCAATTTGCTTGATTAAACAATAGGTAATAATCTAAATCTAACAATATTAACCAAGCTGATGGTTTCATGTACACTAAACTGATTTACCTGCTTCCTGCAGCAAATCATACTAAATCAAACCAGAGTATCTTGCAACAAAAGCCTGGTCTGGGAGAGTGGATCAGCCGACGGAAATGGTAGGCGTAGGCGTGGGAGAGGATGCCGACCTCTCAAGTCGCAGGGCCCGTGACATTGGTGGTGTCCTCTTCACCCCCATCCCCGGCTGCTCCCACGGTCTCCCTATCTTCCTCATCTCCAGTCGCCACCGCCATCTCCCCTTCCCCCATCCCCGGTCGGTGCCATCCTCACCCCCTCCCCATATTACCAGCCGCCAGGCGCAACCACGGCGGCAGCAGCGACGGGAGAGTAGAGCTGCGATGCAACAAAGGGTGCAGGCTAGTTCACTGGCCGTTGACGGAGATGGGGCGCGGGCGTTGCGATGGAGAGTGGCATGATTGAGGGCAGGGCGTGGGCGATTGGGGGTGAAGGGCGCCGCGCCGGACGCGGATGACGGGAATTTTTTGTATTTTTATATTTATTTATTAAAAGATTTGTAAAAGTAGATTTTTGTTTGAAAAAATTACAAAAATAGACTCCCACCGCTATCTCGGAGGACGATTTTTAAAAATCGCCCCTCCAGAGGGCGATTTGATGACGTGGCTAACGGCCGTCAGCCCCCCGACCGACGGCCGTCAGCTATTTTGCAGGTGGCTCCTTGGCTGGCTAAAAACCGCCCTCACAGAGGGCGGCAAGGGGCCGTCTGGAAAATGCGTCCCGGGGGCCGGCCTCCCCGCGTTCCCGTAGGCCGGCCTCGCCCGCCGCCCGCGCCCGTGCCCTCGCCTGCGCCCTCGCCCGGCGCCCGTGCCCGCGCCCGCGCCCGCGTCATTTTCCCGCGCCCGCAGGCCGCCCTTACCCGCCGCCCGCGCCCCTCACCCTCGTCCTCGCCCGTGCCCCTCGCCCGTGCCCGCGTCATTTTCCAGGCCAACCCCTGGGACGCATTTTCCAGGCGGCCCCCTTGCCGCCCTCTGAGAGGGCGGTTTTTTGCTAGCCAAGGGGCCACCTACAAAATGGCTGACGGCCGTCGGTCGGGGGGCCACGGCCGTCAGCCACGTCATCAAATCGTCCTCTGGAAGGGCGATTTTTAAAAATCGCCCTCCCAGAGGGCGGTGGGAGTCTATTTTTGTAATTTTTTAAACAAAAATCTACTTTTGCAAATCTTTTAATAAATAAATATAAAAATACAAAATTTTCGGATGACGGAGGACGTATAGGTGGCCAAACGGGCGGACCGGGCCGGCACGCCCTGAGGCACGGTCCGTGTAGGCACGGTTCCTGTAGCGGGCGTGTCGTGCCGGCCCGCGTGCCTCCCCCCGGCCCAGGCACGGCACGCTGAGGTTGTGGGCCATGCCGGCACGGCCCGTCGGCGGCCCACCATGCCCGGGCCGGCCCGGTCCGCCGACCACTGCCGCCGCGCGTCCGGCGTCCCCGGCCTCCGTCGCCTGCCGCCGTCCTTCGCCGCCGCCTCCCCGCCTGCGCGCCGCCCCCTCCGCCGCCTGCCGCCGCCTCGGCCTCCTCGGCTCCTCCGCCTCGTCCCGCCGCCGCCTTCCGCGCGCGCCTCCTCGGCCTCCACCTCCTGCGGCCACCCTCCGCCGCCGCCTCCCCGCCGCCCCCTCAACCACCTGCCGCCGTGCCCAGTGCCCGTGCCCGTGCCCCATGCCCGTGCCGTGCCCAGTGCCCGTGCCCCGTGCCCCATGCCCGTTCCCCGTGCCGTGCCGGCCCGCTACAGTCCACGGGCCGTGCCGTGCCGGCCAGCCGTGCCACACCGCCGGCCCAGACATGGCACGGCTACTCGGGCCATGCCGGCACGGCCCACGGCCAACCGTGTCGGGCCGGCCCGGGCACGGTTACTGTAACACCGTGCCCAGGCCGGCCCGATGGGGCACGGCCCATTTGGACATCTCTAGGAGGACGGGATGCAGGCACCATGACAAAGGGCGGCGGAGATGGATAGGGCGCAGGCGATCTGCTATTTAAGGAGAGGAATCGCTTCTTGGTGGAGCGGGTGAAGAGGAGGGGGAGGAGATTGGTGCACGATTGTGGTTAGGAGGAGATCGGCGGCGGCGCTCGATGAGGATGGAAAGGGGAGGGCTCTTGGCGAACACGGGGATCGGCTAGGGGCGATCTGGAATGAGGGAGTTCCCATAATCAGCGTGTGGATTCACTGCCACTACTACATTCTTTTTAACAGGTAGGATAGATTAGTTGTCAAATTATATCCGATATATATATTATCTATTTTTTACTAGATTTTATAATTTTTAAGTGGGAGTAAAACTGTAAAAGATTCATTTGGGCGGGGAAGAGAGAAACCCACGGAGCGGAAAAGTGAAAAAGAAAATCTGCTGTACTCGATAGCAATAAGAAGGGTGAAAGGAGGGAATCGAAAAAAAAAAAGAAGCTTGCCACAATGCAAAGCCCACTTCCTCCTGGCAGTTACAGGGACGCCGACATGGCCGCCACCGGCGAACGCGAGGACCTCTCCGCCGCTGCCTCGGGCAAAGCCAATGCGTCGTGGCTGTTCTTTAAGAGCGGTGTTGTTGATGATGACGACGACGATGATGTTGATGATGGTGAGGAGAAGGAGGAGGAGGATGGCGAGGGATTAGGGGAGGGCGCCGCCGCCGACGAGACGGAGACGGACTCGTGCGCTGAAAAGGAGAGGTCACGTTGTCCCCCTGGTGGTAAGAGGAAGACCTCGCAGCCTTTACATTTTATTTTACTTGAGTCATGTTCATATCCTCTCGAAATCGCAAGTGTAATTTTCTTTCTATTTTAGTATTTGGAGTTCATGGATGCTTTTAGATGGGTGGATTGCACAGAGGATCGATCATCCAGTACATCACAGGGCCTAATCTTTGATAAGAACAATTAGGGTTTGCCAACCGCTATATTTCAGCCGTTAATTCCAATCTAATCAACGCTCAATCAACAAATTTTAGGCTGTTAATTTATGTTCTACACACATTTATGGCGTCATAAATTCCAACACTGTTGCAATAATTTTATGGAACGTAGCCTTTTTTTGGAAAATCAAAAAAATCCCAATCCCAAAAACGTAGGGACGAATTTTTTTTTCAAATCCGGTGCTGCCATTTGTGTTGTTATCATAATTTCCACTGCACTTTGGTTGTGTGGAGAATGTGTGCTTCTTTTTAACCTCGAGATTAACTGGAAATATGTTCAAATGCAGAGGAAGTTTCTGAAGGTGATTATGTTCAGGTTGGAATAGGGCTGGAAGGAAGGAAGAGGACAGCAACCGTGACACCTCATAAGGTGCAGACTTCCAAAGTTGGGATCAAGAACAACAAAGTTCAAGGTATATACATGTTGAATTGCATGATCCGTTATCTTTCAAGAATTGCATCACCTGTTCTTGTTCACACAGCAATGTGCTGAAATATGTAGTTTCTCTGTATTAAGCTCAGTATCTGAGTGCGCTGGCTAAGGATGCTGAACGGATATCTCAAGAGAATGAGAATCTGAGGTTGCAGCTCGCTTTCAGGACGAAGGAGCTCGAGCATGCAGAGCAAAGGTTTAAGTTAGAGTTGGCTCTGAAGAACAAGGAGATAGAGTACCTGAAAAAACAGAACGATGACTTGAAAACTGAGAACCAGAAATGCTATTCTTCTCATTTGTATCATTCATAATTAGCAGTACATGGACACTGGCCATATGTGTTTTTCTTGCTGTGAAGAGATGAAGTAGCAGGCTACATGTATTTCGTGTACTATCAGCTAACTGCTAGTATCTGAAAGGCCTGCTTCCTGCTGCTATGGTGATTTATCTGTTCTATTTTGTGTCGTAAGGATTTTGAGGGGCTAGGTTTCACTAAAACCAGAACTATGAATATAGCTTTATTTTCTAAGTGGGTGTTTAAGTTTATTAATAGTACTGATAGGAATCTCTGTATTAATTTATTAAGGAAAAAATATTTGAACTTTAGAGGTTTCTTTCAATATTCTGGTGTTAGATGTTCTCAATTTTAGAAGAGTTTGCTTACTATCAAACCTTAGTGTAAGAGATGTGCTGAATGGAAACTTGGTAGTGGAGCTTGAATTTCTTTTTGGGAGGGCATTTGGGTTAGAAGCTGCCCCTTGAAAATAATCTTCCCATCTCTTTATAACATGAGCAATAAAAAAACATTTTAGTTAAAAAAGTGTTACAAAAGGTATGCGTGATCTCACTTTTAGAAGATTCTTTAGCAATCAAGAGTTAGATGCTTAGAATACTCTTAAAGAGTTGGTTAATAATACAAGCCTCAAGCCAGACAATGATGAATTGATCTGGGTTTTGGATAGTAAGAGAGTTTTTACCTCCAGATCTATGTATAGGGTTTTATTTTTAGGATGTGATAGATAATAATATTAGAGATATTTGGTCTGCACCCATTCCCCTTAAAATCAAACACTTTCTATGGCTAGTCTATAGAGATAAAATTCAATCAGCTACCCAGCTTACAAAAGATGAATTGGGATGGCAACATTCAGTGCAAGTTATGTGGCTATAGAGAGGATGCTAACCACATTCTTTTCACTTGTCCTATAGCAATCTTTATCTGGTGCTTATGTATGGATGCTATGAATTGGTCTAAAAGACCATTAGACTTCAATGATTTTTTTGAGTTAGCTAAGATGCAAAGAGCTCCTAAGTCATATAGGGTTAAGATTATGTTTTTAGGAGTTGTTTGCTAGCTACTAGAAATGATCTGGTTTTCAATAATAAAGTTATTTTCTTCCATCTCTTTCTAATCCATCGAGTCATTGCTTTTGTTATGCAGTGGAAAACCCTAGGGAGAGCAGCAGATGTTTCTGAAGCAAATCTTTATCTAACAAGGACCCAAGAAGATGTCTGCAAGTTAAGAGCAGAGAGAGTTGGTGTGGGTTAATTCTGTTTTAAAAACATGTTTTAGTCATGAAGTTTGTGCTGACTCCTGCTTCTTTGTTCAGTACTTGTGTTAGTCTTTCGCACTCTGTTTTAGTATTGTTTCTGGTGTCTTTGTGATGTTGAAACTTCAATTTCGGTGCTTTTTGTAAGTTGGTGTCTCCAGCATGAAAACCTTGTAATATCTGTGGCTTTCTTAAAAGCATGGCATTTACTGTCTTTTCTCTAAAAAAAATTGTGTCATAAGTCACAACAGTTGGATCATTCAGAACAATTTGATATGTAGGTGAAGAAACTAAAACATAGATGATGAAATTTGGTGGGAGGATTAGAATTAAGAAACTAATACTAGTTTTGATCATGCTCGATGATGAACTTCCATAGGATGATCAATAAGGAGAAAGAATACATGATTCAATTTTCTGTATCCACCACTGTTTCTCTTCTTTTTTAAAAAAAATGCTGCTGCTGGTTAACCAAGGTGATAAAATTTTACATGAGTATTGGAATGGACTGCTCCCTTGTATCGTATCGATAGTTTTTCGTCGTTTTTTCATTATTTGTGGAATCCATCAGCTGAGAGCATGGAAACTGTAACATATGGTAACAATTTGTGTCTATGAACCTATGACATGGCTTTCTTAAACTATCTAGCTCCCAGTCTCTCTTACAATCTCATTTAGTTTCAAACAAATATTACGTATGCTTAGAGCAAGCAACCTCTTCTTGTTTTATCCTCTAATTGACATGTCCCAAAACTTCGGTATGACTACCACATACTTGTAATTGAAACGTCTTTAGAATCTGCCTACTATTTGGTTTGCCTGTACATTCAACAAGACGTTGTTTACCAAGCAGCTATATCTTTTAACTTACTAGAGCCTTGTGTGTGCAGGCAAAGCCAGCCAGAGCTGCAAGATTGTGCAGATATTGCAATGAACGTACAAGTCACGACTACCGCAATTGCCCTAAGAGAGTCTGACGAAAATGAAGAAGACGACGAGGAAGAAGGCTCCAGCTAGCACTCGGGAAGGCAGCAAGAATCTCTTGTGTTAATGCTAGGATTCAGAATCTGCACACGTCCTGGAGAAGAAGATGGTCATGGGCTCATGGCCATGGCAAACCATGTTGCTTGTTGCTAGTTGCTAGTGACGCTTATGAGAGGCAACTAGCTATCTATATAACTATATTAGTCATGGATTTGCAGCTGAATATGAAGATTTCTGCATTTAATTAGTCGCATTTCATATGATGTGAACCAATGTGTTATCTAGTATTCCATCTGTTTTAGATTATAAGTCGTTTTGACTTTAGTTAAAATCAAACTACTCTAAATTCGATCAAATTTATAGAAAAATATACCAGCATTTATAACAATAAATTGGTTTCATTAAATCTAAAATTGAATATATTTTTATAGCATATTTGTCTTGAAAGAGTTTAACTTTGATCAAAGTTAAAACAATTTAAAATCTGAAACGGAGAGAGTAGAAGTAGATGAAACTGTTACTTTCTGCATACTTAGTAAAAGTCCATGCACAATACCGGTTAATCAAGAAAGTACGTGTTCTTTTGGGTTGTGAGTAAGAAGTACCTGTCTGTGATCATTCATCAAGTTATGCATGTTTTCTTTCTTCCTTCCTTTTCTTGTCCATCATGAATGAATTTTGGACATGAATTCATACAAAAGGTAAAGTTTTTGACACGTGAGACAAATGCCAAAGTTAATTAAGAAACTGGCCAACTAATTGATACTTACATACTGAACGATGACACGAGGCAGAGTCACGTGAGTTCCCCTCTGACGTGGTCACTGACATGTGGGCCCGTGGGCACACGGCCCAGCCTGAAGCTACCCAACGTACTGAAGTACTGAGCGATCAAGAAGACGACTCCCATCTCGAGCGACATCGCAATGGCCATGGCCGATGCCGAAACGGACAATGCCGGCGGCGAGCTCCTCGTCTGGCCGTGGACCGGCGTTCTCGCCACGGCCACCGACGATGACACCGCCGCCGACGCCGTGAGCGCGCTCGCCTTCCACGTTCAGCAGCACTTCGCCGGTGTCCCAACCACCGCGCTCCAAGAAGCGGCGGCCGACGACGGTCACGGTCACGGTCACCACTTCTTGGTGCTCCACTTCGGCAAGAGCTGGGCCGGGCTCCGGGACGCCATGTCGTTGCACGGCCGCTTCGCCGGTGCCGGGAGGAGGGAGTGGCGGCGGCGCGGCGAGGGCGCCACCGCCGGCGCCGTGTACGGCTGGGCCGCCGGGGAGGAGGACCTGCGCGGCGACGGCGCGGTCGGGAGGTTCCTGAGGGAGGCCGGTGGTTCGGCGAGGAGCGCGGAGGACGTCGAGAAGGACGAGGGGAGGGTGGCCGCGAAGCTCGCCGGCATCGCCGACGAGCACGAGAGGCGGGCCAGGATCTTGGAGGCCAAGTGCGAGAAGATGGCCGAGGCGGCGCAGAAGGCGGAGGCATACAGGAGCTGGCTCGACGACGAGCTCAAAGGTTTGTGAGAATTTCATGGCGAAATCATGGATATCTTTGTCTGAATTTGTGCATGACATGTGCAAATTGCATGACAAATTTGTGGATGTCTCTGTTAGAATTTGATCTATTCAGTGCTTGTTTGATGATGATGGTAAGCAGAGCTAAGAAAAATTGCTGAAAGTATCATACCGGAGATGAATCGTGATGTCCACGAGGAGAATGAGAAGCTCGTATCAGCGTTGGATGGAACAAGGAAAGAGATCGACACAAAATTGCAGAGGATCGAGGAGCTGAAGGTAGACTCGCTTTGCCTAAAATTTTTTCAGTTCTGCCACTGGATAAAAAGAATTTACTTTTGGGTGGTGAATTTTTTCTGCACTAAAATCCTGTTAAATGATGCAATGAGGTGAACAGACACCAATATCATGCTGTTTATTTTTTTTAACACAAAATGAATTGCTCAGGGTGCTCTTGAGATCAGCTCATTGAGGTTGCCAACTAGAGAGTGCAACGTGGGTGACCATGCTCAAATGCTACATGAAACTCATAAGGTTTCTTCTTTGATCTTTAACAGAATAGTTAACAAGGTTCATCTATGTCAAATGCTTAAAAACATCATCAGACAACTCATGCCTATACTTATATGCTTATGCTTTGTAGCAAGAGATGGAATCCATTTATGCAAAACTAAATCAGCTTGAGAAGCAGCTGGAGCAAAGGCAAGCACTAGTCTCGACAATACGGGAGCTGAACATGAAAGTACAACCAGGGGAGGGCCTTCGAAAGGAAGATCATGAACACATTTACAGCATTATGATATGTTTGAGAACGATTGTAGATGAAGAAAAAGAAAGGCTGGTTGACTCATGTGCTGACCTCATGAAAAGATTGCAGACGAACAGCGATGAACTTCAAGAGCATCGCCAGGAGTTGATTAAGGTAAATATCCATATATTCACAAATTACAACTTCTCACTGCTCTATTTGGGAGTTCAATTGTTGTTAAATGCATTTTTCATCCATGAAATGGCCACAATTATCAGGGCTTCGAGAACACGATTATTTGGATAAAAAGGATGGGAGAACTTGATGAGAGGCCTTTTCACCTTGCATGCAAGAGGAAGCACAGGGATGATGATCCTGGGGGCAAAGCTGCAAGATTGATCACATACTGGCAGGAAGAACTGAAGGCCTGGCATCCGTTTACGACTATTCAGGTTGATGGAGAAGAAAAGGTGACTAACCAATTTCTCTGCATCCATTTCTTGACCTTGCCTTTTCTGAACTTTCTGTCTATGAATCACTGGCCCCCAATCTGCTGCATTTCTGGACGATTTCAGGAAGTTGTAGATGAAGATGATCCAAAACTGAGGCAGTTATGCATTGATTACGGCGACAGTGTCTGCAATGCAGTGAAAGCCGCCATTACTGAGCTCAACGAGTACAATCCTCATGGACGGCACGCCATGAATGAGCTCTGGAACTTCAGCGAAGGCCGGAAGGCAACGATGAGAGAGGTGGTGAAGTACATCTTGGAGAAGCTGAAGACAAACAGTTCGCAGTCCGACAATTGACATGAACACTTCACACACACAACATACACAAAAATAGAAATGTTGGTCTGTCACAATCTCACAATGTCATGTTTGCTCAATTTATCGGGTCAACTCACTGAAAGTAGTCAAAGTACATGTTTGTATGATACATGTCTAACAGTAGTAGAAAAGCATAAATGAACTGACCTAGATAATAGTTATACATTGGAGAAGCTCAACAGTGGAGAATACATGTGATTTAAATTACATACATGGTTCGAGATTACATGGGGCCGCATAGCCATCCTTGGCCTTGGTGTGTTCGATTGATCTAACTTTATTCGACGACCAGGATATAGTTCTACTTCCTAAACTTGTTAGCCACGGTTGCCCTCCATCCAACAACTCAGTATCTAATATTCTGGATAATAATTATACATGGTATAGAAGCACCATCACCAAGCTTCCTTCTCTTGATACAACAGCTTATACTCAGACAATCTTTGTATCTTCACAAGAAAAGGTAAGAATGCAAGTTGTGCATTGACATTTCTGAAATCAGAACTACTGCCACAAGTTAGCCATCTTCCACAACCGCCCACTGACATTTACATCGTATAGTACATACAACAGAATGAAACCATAGAAGCCAAACATATGCATTACCAGAGAATCTCATTGTAAGCACATAGGCTTCTATTTCTCTCTTCCAGAAATGTGTATTGCCTGAGAAGTCCTTGTCATTAAAGTACAAGCATTCATCATTAACTGCAAAGGCCAACACACAGGTGTTTAATTGCTTCCGTGTTATTTGGATTGTTGAGAGTATATGTCTGTGTCTTTCCAGTGCTTTGGCATGTCAGATTTAATTGATTTCCAAGCTGCGAAGACTGCAGGAGAAGCTCCGCATTAGTAAGTTTACAGTGAGAACATAGAGCAAAAATGAAACATTAGTGCAGGCACTACAATGATGACCATACTGAAAGATAGATAACCTCTGGAAGAGAGCTCTATGTTATCGTTACAGGTTGAGAAAGCTCACAAAATGTTAGCAAAAGTAGCAACAATTACTAGGCCATTTTACAGTCAAATAGCTTAAGGACATAGCCCTAAGTAGAAAGGAAACAGTAGAACTGAAAAATCGCTAACAAAATGATAGTTCAAACCCAATCAAGGCAACCTTTTATAATAAAGTTCTAATGGTTTTCATCTAATAGACTCTTATTAAGAGAAATCTGCTAATAGAAGTATGAAATATTGAGATTCTTGTATCCTTTTTATACGAATCATTTATGTTCTGTTAAACACAATACACCCATAATGCCTGATAACAAAAAGGGAACTACATGCCAATTAGTGATTGCAAGATCAGATTTCTATACTCCTTTAAAAGACACTAATGGTGGTGGTGAGTGGTGAATCTGCCACCACCCACCACCACTGTCATGTGAGTGGTGAACTTCTGTCCCTTCCTAACCCAAAACCACCAAAACAAGGCTTTTGTGCAAGAAAAAACAAAGCTCATGCCCTTGTTGCCGTGGTAGTACCCAAAAAGGAGCTCCCGGCCTTCTGTCTATCTTCTACACATATTTTCTAGCCTGGCCTTGTCATGTATTCTAGCTCATACTCTAATCTCAAACGTGAAACATACTAATCACTTTTCTAGACTGCTAGAAGCAACTATGTAGCTTGACGTACACGTACAACATGATAACGAATATGACCTGAAGTAACAATGGAAATAATTTTATTTTAATTTTTGAGGCTTTAAAGTGTATGGTGGGGTTCTCTTTTTTAATTCCCGTTGCAATGCACGGGCATTCGGCTAGTTGTAGGTGAAGACTGAAGATCACGTTTAGCAAGAATCATACCCATAGAAAGGACTTACCATGCAATAGTTGTTTGGTGCATTGCAGTTCCACTTTGAAGTAGGTACACAGCTCAAATAATGGCACCAAGGACAGTGCTCGCTGGCATTGAACCCTTTCAGTACCAATACCAAGCCAATGGTGAACCTGCCAAGAGTGAAGTTTAGCAAATGCAGGCATGCGGTTGAAATGCAGGGCTAAATATATTTATCATTGCTCTTTTGCTGATGGAGAAGAAATTTACCCAGAAATCAATATAACTGTAGCAATAACCCAAAGTATGATTTGATATGTCTTGTACTTGCGTTTAGTTGTACCCATGGGAAATCCAAGAGGAGAGTTCTTTTGGTTAATGTATCCAAACTGTGGGCGAACTAGAAGAACAAAACCAAGAAAGAACCCTGATGTAAATCCTCCAAGATGAGCAAAGTTGTCAACATGTGGAAGGATCCCAACAGCCAAGTTGATGAGAATGATTATGACTAGAGTTAATAATGCTGCAAACTGGATTATTAAACAAGAATGAAATTAGCAACAAGAAATGCTGTAGGATTTGTGAAAAAGAAATGCATAGATCTGAGATCAAACCTTATTCTCATATATTGTCCAATTTGTTATCAGCTCTGACAGCATGGACCCCAGTAATCCAAACAGTGCACCTGAGGCACCAACAGAGATATTTGACACCATAAACAGAGCAGACAGCAAGCTACCACCAACCCCAGAGATCACATATAGTGTGCCAATCCTCACTGCAATAAACAATCATTAAAATCCATGGTCTTAGTTATATGCCAAGTAACTGTTGAAGAAATTATCTAGACTCCAGAAGTAAAACATGTAATATTTGTGAAGAATCTCAAGAAGTTCAATGTTAAAGTATTTCAATACTTACTGAAACCAAACTCCTTCTCAAGTCTGATTCCAATCAATAGGAGACTCAACATATTAGCAAGTATGTGGACAACACCAGCATGCAACCAAATGCATGTAATGAGGCGCCAACCTTCATGGTCTTTGGTAACTTTACTGGTTTCTAGTGCCCCTATTTTCAACAGCCTGGGGAATTGGTAGATATGTCAGTCTTTTCTTTTTTTGAGGGGGTAGATATGTCAGTTGAGCTCTCAAATTAGCACCATCATCATTAAACAGAAATAAAGTTTGAGTGAATCCAAAGCGCACTTAACAGCGTCATAACACAATATATGCAACAGTTAAAGATATTGTTGTAGTCTTGTAGACCTATTTCTCTTTTTTACAAAATATGTTATCAGACAGGAAGGGGGCAAAAAGGTGACATCTTTGCAATACATTTCATTTGCCTCCCCACTGGTATCTGATTATGAAATAAACAGTCATAAAAGAAGGCAATGCAACACCTGGTATATCGAATGGATCAATATAACTGCGAAATGAGGTAACTTGAACCATGTTGAAAATGAATATTCTGATAACATTGAGAAAATTTAGCTGGTAATTTCATATATCCGCAAAGAATTGCTCATTCTATGACATTTTTGTCTTATGTATCAAGATTATCTATTCCACCCTTGCGAAGCCAAATACAACTAAATAAAGTATTATTGCCCAATTAAAACAAGTATAAGAAGGGTCGGTTTCTGGACTTCAAGAATCTTTCCTCATTAATTGTTTATTTTTAAAAGGCACAAGATTTACGTCTACAACAAAAATAGATGCATAAACAAATAGCGTCAACAGGCAACAGCCACTATCTTTATGTAAGCTACAAAATTGACCCCCAAAAAAATTGAAGATTGAACCATTCATGGAAAAACAAAAGGCATTTGATATAAACCTAAACTAATCGTGCCAGTTTCAAAGTTTTGAAAAGAAACCCCAATGGCCAACCGAATCAGCCATCTCATCAACCAGTAAAGAGCGAAATTTTACCCTAACAGCTGCACTGTTCCTCAACCATTTTGCACAATGCAGGACCATGAGAGAGACCAAAGGATCTCAATTTTTCTGCGGATTATGACTTATGAGGGAGCCTTACGTTGCGGAGGATGGCCCGATGAGGGGGTTCTCCTTGTACGACTGGAAAGCGAACCTCCCGAGCTCCGGCTCCAGCCAGCACCCCTGCGCGGCGGCGCCCTCCCCGGCGGAGCCGCCTATCGCGGCGCCGGCGGCCTGCATATGCGCGGGGCAGTCGTTGATGTACATGGTGAGGACGAAGAGCGCGACATTGACGATAACGAAGAGCGGCACGAGGAACGGGAACCACCGCCGGAACGGCCGGAAATCCGGCGGCGGCGGCGGCGGAGGGCGGCTCCGGTGGTGGTGGCCGTGGTGCCCGTGATGACCGTGGCCGTGGCCATGGTGCCCGGGGCCATGGCTGCGTCGGCGCGGGCTCTTCGGCCGGTCCTGGCCTCCTCCTCCGCCGCCGCCCATTTCAATGGGGACCACCGCCGTCTCGCCCCGCCGCGGCATGGCGCCGGCGGCGAGGGGTGCGGGTGCGACGCTGGCTGGAGCCCGAGGGGACGGCGCGAGGAATGCAAGCGCGTGTGCTGCTTCCGGATCCTGCGGTTCGGGAGGTTGGTCGGTCGCGCGTGCTGCCTTGGCCTCCTGAAGAGGGAGGGAGGAAGGTTTGGACTTTGGAAATGGAGGAGAGGTGGAAACGAGGGAGACGAACGGCGACCTCTATTTTTAGTATTTTTCTCTCTTGATTTCTCTCACAAGCTGTAATGGTGCTTTTTTTCTTTTTCTTTTTTCCGTCATACGTGTCTCTGTCCTTTTTCAGTAAAAGGGATTTTCTGCTCGAGGTTTTCTTTTGTTTTGTCATGGTCAGATGTCTTGTTCCACTGCTCTTAGGGCATGCTTAATGCAGTGAGCTGATGAGTGGCCTCACTTCTTCACGTCGGAGGTGAGCTACTAGCTCGGCTGGAGCCTTGCATCCGTAGGGGTGTGCGTGTCCTGGCAGAGGAAACGGTGGCTTCGAGTGAGAGGAAGGAGATTCGATGGTCCAAACAGGAAAAAGAGACGGAGGAGGAGAAAAAGTGGTGTGTTTGGCCCCTGGAAATCTGGCACCAGTGAGGAAGGTGGTGCCATGGCCGACCAAGGCCAAACGCCGCTGTCGAGGAGCATACCAAGCCACTGAAGTACTTCGGCGAGTAGATTAAGCCACCGCTATAGCGAGCTCCTTCGCGTCGCGAGCTCAGCGGGGAGGCGGATGAAGGGAGAGATCGCCTTCCACTCCACCGCCATGGGATCCTCGACCATTGCCACCGAGGAGAGCAGCGGCCAGATCTGGAGGAGGGGAGAGGCGGAGAAGGAGTGAGAGGGGAAAGGATGAGGAGACGGCGGTGGCACCATGATTTGGTCAATGGCATGGCCGGCAACGCTAGTGCTGGAGAAGGGAGGAGAGGCAAAGAAAAGCATAATCGCTGGTGGCTGCGTCGATTGTCGAAGAAGAAGCTGGTTCGAGGGGGAGAGAGACACTAGGGAGGGAGAGGAAAAAGAGAGAGAGAGGGGCTGACAGGTGTGCCTCTAGAAGGTTAAGGGTGCATATATAGGGTTTTTTTGTCACAACTTTCAAAATGTAAAAGTTTTAATTGAGTTGCTAATAAAAAAATATTACAAGGTGTAACATAAGGTTGAAATATAAAAAATAGTAGAGAATGGCTTACTATGCGTGGTGCTTTTAAAGTGGTCTTATTTCGGATGACATAATCTTTTGATTTAATACCTGTAGGACTGGTCTCTATTGCTTGTGTCTTTATTTTTTTTTCTTATTTAAGTTTAAACTGTATCTGATAATGTAAAATGACCACAAACGAAAAATACGAAAAACACATGAATGAAAAACACAAGCATCTGCCAATGCCACTGATCGTTTTGTAAACGAAGTTTATACACGGTACCGTCGCTGGCAAAACAGCCAAGCTCGCCTAGATCAGCTGTAGTACGCAGTCTGTCCCGCGCAATTTGCGCCTTGGTCGGTGAAGTGCTTTGCTTAGCAACAACTTTTACGTTGTAGGCCATGTGCCAAACAACACGCCAGCCACACTTCCAGGTTTCGCCTTTGCCTTTCAATTCGCCTATAGGCTGCCTTCTTCTATTAACGGTGGATTCGGGATGGCGTGTATCAGAGAAAGATGAATGATCATTGGTCGCTCTTTCAAAATAAAACTAAACACACAGTAAAAATAATAGAGGACAATTAATATAAAAGTTATTCTAATATTACTAGAACACCAAAACTCAAAAACAATACAAATAGGCTGCTACAGTACCTATGCTACAGTGCGAACGATGCTAACGTACTTTACAGTAGAAAACAGCATGCTGGCTCGAACGAAAAGCATTAAAATTTCACCAATTTAAACCCGTTTGATATGAAACTTAAAACATAAATTCTAAATATAGCCTAGGTTCAATTTTTACCAAAAAACATGAAAAACAACAAATAAAATTGATAGGATCTAAGCAAACTTTAATCGAAATAAAATATGACAGACGTGCATTGATTAAAAACTAACCGATAGATCTAAGCCAAACAAGCTAGGTAGAAACTAGACATTATTGCGAATCCAATAAAAAAACCACACTCAAATCCAACAATTATATCAAAATCTAGAAGCAATCTAAGATCAGATAAAAATCTGTTGAACTCACCACTCGCGAAATCCGGATTAAAAAACAGAATTATAGATGAATTTGCTGAACTTTATTGATCAAATCATGTTTCGAAAGTACATACAAAAATATCTCATCTCTCTCAACACTCGTTCTCTCAAACCTATTTCTTATGCCAAACACATTTTTCTCTTCTGTTCTTCCATAACCTCTATTTCTCTTCCTCTATCTTTTATACAATAGAGTAGAGACAGCTCAATAACTAAAATGAATTAACTGACATGGCTCAATTAATCCATATGGACTCACAAGGCCATAATTTAATACAAACTAAACCACCGATCCACTCGCCGGTCCAACTCTATCATGTCCGAAAACTAACCATTCCACATTCTTTATTATCTTCATGTAACCAAGTTAGAATATAACCATCGACTATCTAGTGACATCTCTTGACCAACTCTAATTTCAAAACCCTATACTAGTCTCAGTCGTCACTCACCATGATCACCTCCTCGTTTCACATACGCATCAAAGGCAAAGAAAACATATTTCGAAAACAAGTTGTTTCCAACTTGATCCATGTTAATCCAACCAATAATTGTTTTTACCAATTATTCATTACATATATCACACATGGTCTAATGCTAATGAGTTGCATCAGAAAAGATTAACATGTGAAGTTCTGAAAATCCTCAAAATTCCTACCCATTGATAATAATAACTTGTTTTAAAAAAGTACTAACATTAACGCTATATGATTACATATACAAGGGGGTGGCTCGACCGCTCAATAAACCATACAAATCTACAATCACATTGGCAACCTTTGAAAAGCTACAAGTAGAAGGATATTGAAGGCTTCAAGGCTTGCTTCTTACTATCAGAAAACAAGGCAATGAAAATTCTCATAAAACACCACATGCGCTCTTGGATTAAAGCACAATTATTTTGTCACACTATGTTCCCATTCCATAGCAAAACTTCATGTCCTTTTAGTACAGAGGTGAGAAACTTCAATCCAGTACAAATTACAGCCCGATCAGATTTTGCTGTGAAGCATGATAACATGTATACAGTAAAGGCACTATTCTTCTTTAAACACAATATAGCCATCATGACTAATAACAGTATAAGCCTTTGTAATAAATAGCACCGGAATCATCGCATCTCTGAAGCTCACGTATAGCACCCTACCACAGCAAAAAGGAACTTGGCTCAAGAACCCTAGATTATCCAAGAAATTATTGAATGCCAATGCTCCCTGATAGTGGTAGAGTGCTTGATCCTGCTTCCGCGGCCCAATGCAGACAATGCTTTGCAGGGGCGCTGTGGAGGCAAGGACTTTGAAGGATAGTTTACAAGTACTTGATCATTCCACGCCCTTCAACACTGAGTTTTGACGCCTGAAGGTTTTTCTTCTTTGGTGCTTTCAGCTGCTGTAGTTTCTTGTTCATCTGCATGCCCAACAAGAATGATTAGTAGTGTAACTTTCACAGTTCACATAGAATGAAATAACTTGCCAGCATACAACATGCTAACAAAGAACAGCAATCTTGTAGGTGGGAACAGAACCTTTAACCGGCGCTGGTCTTGGACAACCTGCTTCGCACGAGCCCTAATTTGTTCAGGATCAATCTTGGACTGCGGACGAATAACAAAATCCAAAGGTGATGCTTCTGGCCTAGAAGCATGCTGCCTTGCACCACCTTGCCCAGACTTGCGCCTGCATTCATAGCAGAAAACAAAATAAATAAGTATATGCTAGATTGAGATACAGCCTGCAGTGAAGGATGCATGCTCGAACTTACTGAGAGAAGTCAGCATCAAGATCATCATCCCTGGATTCCATTCCAGAACTACTTGATGAAGGCCTACATCAAAGGGGAAGAAAAACAACAAGGTGAATACAAAATAGAGAGAAACTCAAGATTAGATATCATAGAGTTGTTATGATGGTTGAAGAATAAACGAGAAACAAAGGACTCACTTCTTCATTTGTGGTCGTCTGTAAGGAGCTCTTTCATCATCATATCTTCTCATATCCTCAAACCTTGTGCTCTTGTTGAATATTGGTCGACTCTATATGTTTTTTCTCACAATCAGTCTCATATAAGAATCTTCAGCATCAATCAACCATACAACTAGAAATGACTAGAAAGCATATGAAATTACCCATTTATCAACAAGTTCCTTGGCCAGCTTTCTATTAGAAGTAGTCTCCTCATCAGATTTTGACAAAAACATAATGACCTATACATGTGTCATGGGAAAAGAGTTGATAGTCACTAACTCAGTATTCAGTACGCAGAACATAATCTGTGAGGGGACCATCAAAAAATGCTTTATACCTTCCCCAGACCACTCTTCTTAAGCTGCTCCCTTCTATCATATTGCTCCAAATCAATGGGAAACTGTGTAAATAAATCAAAAACCTTCCATGAGAAAGTAGTCCTAAGGAATGAAAAAACCATAATCACAGTGAACTAAAAGTATGTGCATATGCTAAAGCTAGTGAGTTTTTATGGTGCAAATGGAAGAAACAAAAGCAAGATAGCCTACATCAGTTAATAATTTCAGAACGGCTGTTCGAATATTCATATTTGGCAAGCTGCCATCAGGCAAAGGTTCCAGCCAATTTTTTAGAAGAGTGAGAACTCCATGATCAAGGAATTCCTGCTGGAGATTCTTCCTGCAAAACAGTGATGTACAAGAAAATAGTTATAACTAGCTACAAATAGCAACTTAAATTGGAACCAGTGGCAACAATCTGTTGCTGCTATCTGCATTCAAACTTCTTACTTTGAGAGAACATCTATGAGTAGCGGAAGCTTCATAAGTTTATTAATGGCTGGTTTTGATTGCCTATTTAAGTTTGCATCTTCTTCAGCCGCCACTTCAAACTCAGCAATGAACTGTTCCACTATAAGACCAATATCAGCACGAGGTCGATCGTTCTTTTTCTTCTTCTTCCCACCCTTAAAGAGCCGCTCAATTTCATCATCCTCTTCCCCTTCCTCTGCCTATAATAAAGAGAATTAGTTCACAACGTAGAATGGTAGTTACAAAGACAAGAAAATAAATCAGGACAAACAAAATAGTCATGTAATCCTAGTGCAAAAACTATTTTGAATTTAGAACTCTATGAGACAGCAAGGCTTTAGAGCTTCATAAACAAAGGCACATTATACCCTAAAATTCCTGCAGGGTTATGACGCTATGTAATACTTGTGTAAGATGCTAAGATCATTTGTACAACTAACTGAGGAAGTACATAACCTTACCTTCTATGATATTGGCAATTTGGCATTAGTCACTAAAATCAATCATTGGTCAGTGACATAACTATAAACAGCCCCAGCACATAAAGAAATAATTTAGTATCAAACATATTGTTTACAGCCCTTTTCCTTTTTCCAAATAATGCGTTTGTATATTAGAAATGCAAGAATAACCTGCAGGATCTGAGAAGTTAAGGATGAATACCTGTGGATAATGCCGAGGTGAGTGGCCATCATTATCACTGCCATAACGGTCAGCTGGGTCAACCCCAGTGTCATCAATGAAGTTATCATCATCTACAGTTCTAACACCTTCTTGATCATCCTGTTACATAAAAATAAAATGTTAGCACTCTTATTTTTGCGAGGTTAGCAGACTGTTTTTTGTCCAAAGATATTAGAATAGTGTTGTCAAACTTGAATTAATACTCCCACATATCATCATAAGAGTTTTCTCTAAAAACAGAGACAGAGTAAGAGAGAGATGGAGGTAGGCAAATTCAACTATCATGAAGATGAGCAAAGTATCAGCAAACACGCCTGATATTTTCAAGGTAGAACTCAATAGATTTGTAGTTATTGCCAAGTATAATCTTCAGAAATAAAAAATCACGACAGCAGATTAAATATTGTGTAACATCAACAATTTGATATTGTGGCAGGAAAATCTAAAAGCTATCCTGGTTCTATGAGGCAATACCTGCATTGAAAAATTAATCCAAGAGTATCTAGGCGGTAATAAGCAAATGCATCAAAAGGAGCCTAGTGATTCAATATTAAGCAACAAAACATTTAACAAATCCGTAAAATGATACTACACAGCAATTGTACCCACCACAACAACTACATAGGTTCAGTAAGTATTCTATCTGCTAGACATCCTAATTGCAAAGCACAAACAGCAACACAGATCACTAACCAAATACCTCCTAATCTGAAATTTATAGCAAGACAGCAAGTAGCATGTGAATGAACCAACATGGAATTCCAATTAGTCAAGCAGAATTCCAATTATCCTACACAAGCCTTGCAAGCTAAGCTTATGGAGCTGCAAACAAAGCTAACGATTTCAATTTTTGAGTTTTCACTACAATGGTGCACAAAACACGCACAGCTAATAATGAGTAAAGAACATTCCGAATACATTACAACATCCGAAGCAAAAGATTTAGAACATGATCATTACCTCAGAGTCACCCCCAGCAATGGTATCCCAGAGCTCCTGGATCTCCCTCTCCCCTTCATCCTGCTCCCCATGCCCGCCGCTGCCGCCACCAAAGCCCTTCCCTCCAGAGCCGCTGCCCCTCTTCTCCCTTCCCATCCCCATTCCCCTGCTCTCCCTCTCCCTCTCCCTCCCGTCCTCCTTCCTCCTCTTCTTTTCCTTCTTCTCCTTCCCGCCGCCCCTCGCGAGGTCCCTCAGCACCGACGATCCCTTCCTCTTATTCGCAGCATCCGCCTCAGGGTCGATATCATCGTCCGCCAACCCCGCAGCCTCCTCGCCCCAGTCATCCAGTCCATCGCCTGGCATGCCATGGTCGCCGCCTCCACCTCCCGCGCCCCCGCCCTTCTTGAGGAGACGCTTCCGAGGCTTGGAGGAGGAGCCCGCCCCGTCGTCGCCGTGCACGGGGGTGGGGGAGCGACCGCGGTTCCAGTCGGCGCCGGCGTCGCCGAGGTCATCCTCGAGGTCGTCGTAGGGCTGCTGCTGCTGGGGCTCGGGCGAGTCGTCGCGCTCGTAGGGGTCCATGAGCGGCTCGCCGTCCTCGTCGATGTAGCTGCAAGCGCGGACGGATCGAAGGTGGAATCGAGATCAGGGGAAGAAACCCTAGATTGGGAGAGAAAGGGAGGTAAGGAAGGGGAGGTACTTACGGATCGTCCATGGCGACGCCGGCGAGATGCGAATCGAAACCCTAGGCAAGCTGGCGAGGAGGAGCTGGAGAACTTGGAGATTAGAAAGGAGACGAGTCGTGGAAACGAGAGAGAGAGATTCGATTCGGAGATTGGAAGGGAAGGGGACGTGGACGGTTTTTTACTGTTACTAATTTAATTTTTTTTTAATTTATAAAACTAATTTTTGATTTAGTTATTTTGTAGAAATAGCCTCTTGCCGCCGTGGGCCACGGCGGTATTTAAAAACCGCCGTGGCCCAGGGCGGCGAATGGCCTCTCCGTCAGGCGTGGCTCCCGCCGTTAGCCCGGGGGGCCACGTGGCGTTGCTGCCCTCGGGGACGGCGGCAAATGCCTGCAAAAATGCATTCGCCGCCGTCCCCCAGGGCGGCGAATGCAAAGCGAACGGACCGTCCGCACAAGGATCGGACCGTCCGAATCCCCGGATCGGACCGTTGCCCGCCAGATTGGACCGTCCGCTTAGGTATCGGACCGTCCGAATCGTTCGATCGGACCGTTGCCCCTCGAATCGGACCGTTGATCGAACTGACCATTGCCTAAGATCAGACCATCCGCCCAGGGATCAGGCCATCGGAATGCACACGATCGGACCGTTGCCCCTGGATTGGACCGTTGATCGGACTGACCGTTGCCCCAGATCGGACCGTCCGTCTAGGGATCGGACCGTCCGAATACCCCCGATCGGACCGTTGCCCCCTCCCGATCGGACCATTGCCCAGCCCAGGCCTCGGCCCCCTGGAGCCATTTGCAAATTACCAAATTTGAAAATTTTGTTGCTAATTTTTAACCCCAAAAATGTACGTACTGAATGATTTTTAATTCGACATTGGAAGACAATATATTGTATTATTCGTCATCCACTCGGTCGATACTTAACGCAGTGCACGTACAATAGCATAGTGATATTAGCTAGATGCGAGCCGTTCGCATTGCGGCATGATGAATGCGACACCTATAGTACGAAATACAACAAGGGATACTACATTGTTAGCAATACAATGTATCCGCTCGTTCTAGTCACCGGTTCCTAGAAAAACGGACGATTCGTTCATGGTACGATCTAGACAGGCTGTAGTCAGCTGGTGATTCTGGTTGCATGTTCCAGTGCCGTGATAAATATGACGGCGTGAAATTGTCAATCCATTGTCTAAATTGACACCTCCTTGGAGGATCCTGTGGGACGAGTTTGATTAGTAAATTCGTCACGTTTGGTGAAGGTAAACTATCTGCAGGAAGTAAGGTGCGGCTTGAACTTACATCGATATCGTTGTCAAGAATGTTCGGACAAACAAAGCTTCTGTGTCGAAGAGTTCCTGGCCTTCTCGACCTGACGACCTGGCAACGATCACCACAAGCGCACGTTGGACGGTCCTCCCATCGCGGTAGTCCGAGAGGTCGATTTCTCCAGTCTGCCCCTTCTAGCTCTAGACGTTGTTCGTGCTCCGCCCTCCTGGCCATGTATTACGCCATGCTTTCGTTTAACGGGAGGTAGTCATATTCCGGGTTGCCGTTGTCAATCCACTCGATGAAGCCGCAATATCTTCCCTCGGTCTATTAAGGTAAATATCCTGGTATAAGAGTCGTGGGCGTAAAAACGAATATGACAAATACTTGACTGAAACACGTACCTGGGGACTCTGGTGCACGCACTCGTAGTATCTCCAGCCGTAAGTCTCCTCCTGATGAGATACGCGTAGCCGGCAACGGTCACCACAAAGGCATATCGAGCGTTCAGCCCAAGGTGGTAGTACCAAAGCGAAACCTAAATATCGCCAGTTGCAATCCTCCACGAAAAGAGGTGTAGGAGACATTGTTCGATGCTGCTACAAGAAGAAAAGGAAACTAGTGAGGCAGGTAGTGGCCGTAGTTCATAAACGGTGCGAAGTTTGCCCGAGAGCCTGGGTGAAGGCCCTCTGCTACTATGATGGTGCTTTTATATAGGTTGTTGTGCGTCTATTTTCCTATGAGACGTACAGGTCAAAATAAAAGGGACATGCATATGCAAAAAGCAGTTGAAGTGGCCGACCATGTATTCAGAATGCCCGTGACGACGCATGACTAAAGCGACGCGCCGAAAGGTCGCTTGTCGCAATATGGTGCACGCGCGGCCTATATTATGCAAGTAAAGGTGGTCCGTACTGGCGCATGGTATGCGCCGAAAGTGGTTTCTCCTTTTAAAATGGTACAGACAGGACGGAGTACTGTTGTAAATATTTGTGAAAGGTCAGATCTGAAGGGTGGGATCGAGCCTAGAGGGGGTGAATATGGACATGAAAAATTTAAACAAGTTATGCGAGACTTATAAATAAATAAATACAACAATAGCCCCTAGGTCATACGCCTCCTCGTCCTCCTAGACTGCGCTCGCACGTGCCCGCGCGAGTACGTCAGGCGGTCCGCTGGTACCCCATGGGTGGCTCGGACCGCCTGAGCAGCAGGGAAAGCACCGGCGTCGTGCGGCTGTGTGTGCGGTGCACCTCTGAGCTGTGATGACCCGATCACGTCCTGCTCCGGAACGAGGTCGTCCTCGGTAGAGATCCAAGCAGAGGTGCTCGGGGCAGATCCCCGCCCAGTGTCCCCCAGGTGGTGGTGAGATCCGCCGCGTGGGTCTGGTAAAGAAAAATTCGCGTCAGCCGAATAAAAAGTGCAGTTAGTTATGGAGAATAGGTTCAAACCTGACGTACCTGACAATCCTCGCCTGATCGTGGAGCCTGCCGACCTCGATCCTCCGGCGGTACCAGAAGGACCTGCTCCCCACGACGTACTGGCCCCTACAGAACCCTCCGCTCCTGCCGATGTCTCTTCACCATGGGGACCTCGCATATGTATCTGCATCGGTGGGGTTGCATCGGAACGGCGACAAGTCAGAGCACGGACGACCGAGCGCATCGTGTTGCACATCCGGCCGAACGTGATCGTCTGCTCCTGCTGCGTGAGAGGGATGCCAGCCTCGAGGCGCTGCCGCAGTACGCCGAGCTCCGTGTGGACCTGCCTAGCATCGTCCGCCTGTTCAGCAGGACATGCGTGGTTAGTTGCGCGTGATAACTACCGTTGAAAATAGTATGAAAACCATTGACTCACCGCGCGGAAGTAGTCCTGGTCACGGTGTGTTGGGTATGCGTCTCGCACCCCCGCGACATGCGCCAGTGGAGCCTCGGGAGTGAACGTCACCCGTAGTCTGGTACGGGGCTGGTACCAGGAAAGGTACTGTTCGTACCTGGCGGCTGTGTAGGGGTGCATCTCCGTGATGACGTCCTCCGTGGCTATGAGCCAGTCGTTGATGTACTCGATGACGATGGGTCTCCACAACTTACCGGCGGCCTGGCCACGCCGATTTAACCTGCAAAGCACAATCGGTGACACAATGCATAACAATACGGAATATTCATTTGCACATATACCTGTGAACGTGTTGCGGTACGCCCGGGCGTTGTGGATGGCCGAAGGTCTGTCGCATACCGAACTACCGCATCACACGCTGTGGGCAGTGCGGCTTGATAGAAATGTCGAACAGCATCGGCGTCATCGTCAGCCAGTACGCCTGGTCCCTGTTGCAGAGGGACGACAGCCCAAGCGGCGCACGCGCGTTCACCGCCTCGGCGCTGTACGGCTCCCAGACAACGTCGTCGTCCGTGATCCTGTCGAACTCCATGACGAAGTCTGGGTATGACTTCTGCACCTGCACGTGAGCGTACCGACGCTACAAACAAGAAAAGAGTTCTCGTTAGTCCAAGTAATATAAAAAACCGAGACGGTTCTAACACCGAACATATCTCACGACGACACCACACTGTCCCCATCGTCGGATAGTCCTCCGGTGGGACATCCACGTACAGGGTGGACTCGTACGGACTGTGGTCCACCACGGGGCGGCCGATCGCGAACCGCTCTGTGTTCCATGTAGGATGAACTCCACGATGGCAACAAGGAGGAGTTGCCTCACACCACGCATGACCCAGTTGTAGACCTCTACAAGGTTCGTGGTCGTTATGCCGTACCTTGCTCCACCTTCATCGTACAGCAATGCCCATTTCTCCTTCAGCTCGTGCTCGATCAACTGCGAAAATCTGCTAACCGAGGAACCGGGCCTCCTTCTGAATGTACCGTCATCGGTGGGAAGTGCACCTAGAGCTTCAGGGCCGTCAACACCTCTAGCTGCGGGTCTTGCAGAACTCTCGCTTCTATGTTTGGCTGTCAGCTCATCAAGTCTCCTCCACAGCTCATTGAACTTCTTCTGTTGATTCTGGGCGCACAAACGTTTGAACATGTCCATCAGCTCCTTGTTTCTGAACTGCTTATAAAAGTTTGCGCCCATGTGACGCATGCACCATCTGCTCTTTACATCTTCCCACACCGGAGTGTATCCCTTGTCTGCGCATCCGTTTCATAGCTCCTCAATTGCACGCAACATCCCTGGATGACGGTCATGTATGAGACATACATCTGGCCTCATCTCCACCACATTTTCCTTAACCAGCTTCAGAAACCAGTACCAACTCTCTGTGTTCTCGCTCTCGACGAAGGCAAAGGCCACGGGCAACACTTGGTTGTTCCCGTCTACTCCGATTGCCGTCAACATTTGGCCTCTGTATTTTCCAGTTAGGAACGTGCCGTCGATGCAGAGAATGGGCCTGCAATGAAGAAATGCAAACATGCACGCCTGCAGAGAGAGGAAGGCCCGCTGAAGGACGTTCTGCCCAGGATTTGGTAACGATGGGAAACTTTTGATTTCGGAGTAGCTGCCAGGATTCCTCGCACAGATGGTTTCCAGTAGACGAGGCAAATTATTTTACGAAGCTTCAAAACTGCCGAATCTCCTTTCAATTATCTTCTGTTTGACCCTCCATACCTTGGCATATGTAATGGTGTACTTGTACTTCTCCTCGATGCGCCTGATAATTGACTTAGGCTCGAACCGGAGGTTCTCCACAACAGTATAATACAGCTCTGAAGCGATGAATGCAGATGATATGTTCCTGTGGTACATCTGAACACCCGGAAGATGACAGTTGTGCTCCGTCACGATTGACACGAACCAACAGTCGTCATATTTCTTCCTGGATGCGTACATCCTCCATGGACATCCATCGCTTGAACTTGCACATTTCACTTCGTACACTGATCTGGTGGACTTTGATACCCAGAACTCCCTCCCAAGTGACATGGCCCACATCTTCACAGCCTCTGTCAACTCTGCTTTTTCGGCGTATCTAGCGCCTTGCACCACTTCATTCTGCCGATACTCCCATGCCACGGTGTGTCCCTCTGAGACAACGAGTCCGGAGAAGTCCTCGTTGTCCCATTCTGCCGGGTATACATCGTCCTCCGAAGAATCATCATCCTCCATATGCTCAGGTTCTGAGTCTTCAATTTTCATCTCCTGTACTAGACCTGGGTGTCTCTCCCCTTCATCTTCAAACCCCCCAGGTCCCATGTCTTCTTGGCCTCCTTCCTCTCCGGCACCCTCGTCTTCTGCCTCATTTTGCTCCCCTGTTTCATCGGGCCCTTCCGCTGTGCTTGGACTAGCCTGATCAATGCTGACCCTGTCATGCACTACCACTAGGATGCTCGGTGCCCATCCTCGCTGCAGTGCACTCTCCACAAAAAATACCCAGCTGGCCGTCGAATCTATTGGCATCAATTCCCACCAAAAACCTTCCACAGCCCAGCTAACCAGTGCGTACACCGTAATTGCATTTACTTCAGGATCTACTCCGAATCCCCTCATTAACCAATTGTAAACTCCAGGAAAACTTCTCTCACCTGGAGCTATAATTCCCTTCTGTGCTACGTTGAACTCGATAAATCTACCCCATATGGTCCTTCTCTGACATTTCCTTCACCGTGATATATCGCGAATACAACTCTATTTGCCATTTCTGTTGACAAAAAAGATTTTCTCTACAGTTATTAATCTGTACTAATCAATATTCGTTCCATAAAAAGGCTATAGGTATGAGTCAAATCATTACCGTTTCTACATTTTACAAACTGACCCAGCAGCGCTAATAAAGTTATACGCTAGGTTTATCTAACGTGTCGAAATGACGTATACCAACGATGGCCATGGCGGAGCATATTTATTTCTAAAATATCTACAATTTACTACATGTCCGCTATGTTCTTCTAGTACGGTCAAATAAATTTAACACTAACGATGTTTATGCCAAACCGTTAATATTTTCATAATATGTCAGGTATTACACTACGCGTCTAGTACTAATTAACACTTGTCTAAAAAATTAACTACATAACAGGGAGAGAGCAAAAAAATACCTAGATTCGGCTCAAAAATCCGTGAGGGCTTCGCCGCTGTACTGCTCTTCCTTTGCCTCAGCTCTATTGGATGAACGCTGGAGGCGGAAGGGAGAAATGACGCGCCGGCGAGTGTGTGAAGGGATTATATAGGGAAGGGCTAAAAACCGCCGTCCCCCAGGACGGCAATTGGGCTAAAAACCGCCCTGGGGGACGGCGGCAAATGCCTCCAGGGGGCCGATTCGCCGCCGTCCCCGAGGGCGGCAACGCCACGTGGCCCCCCGGGCTAACGGCGGGGCCGCCGTTAGCCGCGCCTGACGGGGAGGCCATTCGCCGCCCTGGGCCATGGCGGTTTTGAAATACCGCCGTGGCCCACGGTGGCAAGAGGCTATTTCTGCAAAATAACCAAATCAAAAATTAGTTTTGTAAATTAAAAAAAATTAAATTAGTAACAGTAAAAAACTGGACATGGACACACAGGGTGATGGGCCGGGTTCTGAGTTGAGGCCCGTTTGGATCCCAGAAAAATAAAACCCAAGAAAGAAAACGCAGAAAAATAAATCAGAAGAATGTGCGTGTAAATCGGAGGATTAGACAACACAAAAAATATAGAGTAGAACTTTTTGGAACAAGGAAATTTCCTCTCTTTATTTGATAGGAAATGTACAACAGCACCACATGTTTCTCTCTTGCCTGTACATTAAATTTTGGTGGAGTTTTGTTTTCCTATGAAATGATAGGAAAAGTGGAGGAAAGTAACTCATACTTTTGGAATACTATTCAGAAATTCCTTTGTTCCAAACAGTGCAATACTGAATTTTTTTCTAAATGAATGAAATCCTTCACAATTTTGTTGAAATTCCTCCGATCCAAACAGGATCTAAGCGTGCTAGTATATTGTTTTTATTAGAAAATGGTAAAAAAAATACTCCCTAGATTAAAACAATAACTGCAGATACAGTATAGTATTAGGTGGTGGTCTAAGAGACTTATTTTTCTGGCTTATAAGCCACACGTAAAACGAGAAACGTCATTAGCGCGTGATTAATTAAGTATTTACTATTAAAAATTTGAAAAATGATTCTATTTGATTTTTTAGAAATACTTTCATATAGAAAGTTTTTTGCAAAAACACACCGTTGATCGTTTTGGAAAGCATGCTCACAAAAAACGAGAAAATAAGTGGCTTAAATAAGTGGGAAAAAACATGCTGTTAGTCTAGCTTTACAACGGAGGTACTATACCAATTTCTCATAGCTCAAGTGACAAAACGTACAAATCACAAACTAATCATATCTTAGCTGCCACACAGCTTAAATCGAAATAGGCAAAGAGCAATAGCCTCTAAAGGAAATACATAAAACTGTACACCTCTTATTTTCTTACAATGAAAATCAACTAACAGAGGGGCCAGAAAACGGTAAGCACACCACGGGTACAACAACAGAATTTATTCGATGGAACAGGAAGACTGGAAAAGGGGTTGCATCACGCCCACATCCACAGAATACCAGATCATGACGAGCAGCGACAAGAGGTGAGTACTAGGTGACAGATGAGAGGAGACTTTTGTACGTCGTCGAAGAAGTTTCTAAAATATAAGCATTTTTAATATTTAAATCTTGTTTTACAATATAAATATTTTTAGTATTATTTATAATACTTGTCCAATTAACCACTTCATATTTTATGTTTTTTTTCCTTAATCTTAATATCTGCTAAATAATATAAATATATTTATATTTTAGAAGGGAAATATCATGTTCATTTTAGCTTCTTGGCTGAGAAGATGGATGGCCTACGTGGTTGTGTCCGTGCTTAGGGCTCAGACGTACATGCCAAAAGACTACCGTACCTTTTACAGGTTCGGTACATAGTGCGATCAAGGGTTTGTTCACTTTGTCGCTAAAATCAACCTTTCTAAAATCTGAATTTTTTTATTTTTATATTTTTTTTAAAAAATATTTACAAAAATATATTTTAGTTTTGAAAATTTACAAACATATACTCCCAACACCCTCTGGGAAGCCATTTTAGATAATGTGACAGACGGCCGTCGGTCGCCACTGTCGGGCGGCCGTCGGGCCATCTGCCTTTTGCAAGAGCCACCCTTGCCACCTAGGGCGGCAAGGGTGCCGCCTGCAAAAGAG
This sequence comes from Oryza meyeriana var. granulata, assembly GCA_003991445.1. Lineage (NCBI taxonomy): Eukaryota > Viridiplantae > Streptophyta > Magnoliopsida > Poales > Poaceae > Oryza > Oryza meyeriana. Next base: position 137,145 of record RYFJ01002671.1, on the reverse strand, counting down.
TCGGCGCCCGACGGCCGCCATTTTGCAAGCGGCCCCCTTGCCGCCCTCCTAGAGGATGGTTTTTTCCCTGGCAGGAGGCCGACCATCCTCTAGGAGGGCGGCAAGGGGGCCACTTGCAAAAAGGCAGCCCCGCGGGTGGGCCATTTTGCAGGGCGTTATTTGCCGCCCTCTAGGAGAGCGATTTTTGCTCGGCCAGGGGGGCGCCTGCATAAATGGCGGCTGCCCGGCCTCTGAGGCAGGGTGCCGCCTGTAAAAGTAGTAAAAAATGCCCTGCACAAGGGCGATTTTTTGGTGGCTCGATATAAAACCCCCTCCCAGTCTCCGTAAAATTCATAAAATTCTTGAAAATGCCGAAAAAAGAAGAGAGAGCTGAGAGGGGAGGCGAAGGAAAGCGGCGAAGCCCTGCTGGTTTGCGGATTTGTGTGCAGGTAAAACCTTATATCCCTTTGCAATTTCTATTTGTATTCATGAAGTGATATAGTATATGTAGTATTGTACTAGTTTTTTCACAGGCAAGGGAATGTTAGGTATAGTTCATAGGGTGTAGATCTATCGAAGTTCAGTTCAACAGCTAAGCGCATTGATAGGCCGGCTGAGAGAAGTTAGGTTTATTTTTGTTAGATGAGTAACTCTAGTTCGAGAAATGCTAAGGAGATGGAAATATGGACGATGACATTTTATTTTTTGTAGTCATGCTTAGTATACTCTAAGTATGTAGTTGTATAGGTATATTTGTAATGTCTGATTGTAGTAATTATCGGAGTATCCACCCCTTATTTAATGGTAAATTTTTGAAATATAATTCCGTTTTAATATTTTATGAGTGCATGTGGTTGGCCTAGCGAGGTATAACTTGTGTTTATTTGGTTATAATGTAGGTTGCTATGGATGCATTCGGTATGTCTAGTCGTCAACGACCTCTGTCGGCGAAATGGGACAGGGGGTCCCATATGCCCTGGGGACGCGTGGGTCATCGGCCGCGTCAGTCCCCCAGGGGGCCATCTCTCCATCGGCCCCGGGCTCGTCCCCGGGCGCCGCGCCATCGGCCCCGGGCTCGTCCCCGGGCGCCGCGCCATCGGCCCCGGGCTCGTCCCCGGGGCACCGTCGCCATCGGCCCGGGCTCGTTCCCGGGGCGCTGCCACCATCGGCCCCGGGCTCGTCCCCGGGGCGCCGCCGACTCCATCGGCTTCGGTGATTCTCCAAGTACTCGCATTGATGGTGAGGTGACAGGGCCTGTCGCCTCTGTCGCCTGCTTTGCCACGCGTGGACGTCCCAGGACGGCCCCCCGTGAGCACCCGACAATACCGTCTGAGACCATTGACTGGGCGGACCTCGATTCTCCGCCCCAGTACAGCGGAGGGCGACAACCTCGGTCACATCTCTGTACTCCGGCCGCCCGCAGCCGAGCGACAAGACGACCAGACGACCCGTCACATCCTCATGTCCCGAAGACCAGGCCGCCCGCAGCCGACCTAGCCCGGCATGGGCGTTGTAGGTGGCAGCAGGCAGAGACGTGCGACAAGACAAGACAGCGCTTCCTCTCTCCCCATGTACTAGCATTGTGGACTCCCCTGATTCTATAAAGGAGGACCCAAGCCACCGAACGGGAGAGGCCGAACTGGACAGGAGCTTTCCCTGTCTTCTGGCTCTCTAGCTCACTCTCTAGCTACTGCTCTTCTTCTCCGGCTCCGGCCATAAGCTAGCTTCACCCTGTAACCACATTCATCCACCTCATAGCCAAACACACACACAGGAGTAGGGTATTACGCTTCCGAGCGGCCCGAACCTGTATAAATCCTCCTGCCTCCTCTGTGCGCCCCTGTTCATCGTCTTCCTCAGCGCCCCGCGCGGTTACTACGCTCCGGACGGTCCGGTCCCGAGTCGGACGGTCCGGACCCCTCTGCATCCAGCTCGGGCCCCCCTGTTCCGGCCCGAGCGTTAATCCGTCTGACGCCACAGTCACCTGAGAACCACTCCCCTGGCCGAATCTCAAGGGGGGGGTCTCCGGACTTCCCGCAGTCGAGGTTTCATCCTCCGACAACCTCCGATTGGCGTGCCTCCACCGATGTGTTGGTGCGGAGATGATTGCAAATTTACAATAAGTGGGAAGGATCATACATACCGGCAAATGTATTGAATGTGTGCTAATTACGCGTACTCTCCGGAGAAACCCAAGCCGCAAGGGAAGAAAGGAAAGTCGAAGAAGCCGGTGGAGGTAATACGAATTCTCTTGTAGTGCGAAATATTTTAATCTTTGTGCTAACAAATTTGCATATGTCAAGGCACCGAAGCCTCCTCCGCCTCTGTGCAACTTTGTACAGTGAATAGATTTGAAGATCTGTCCAGAGGACGTAGAGTATTTTCGCAAGTCACAGGAATGGCATAGGGAGCGCCTTGAACGTCTTTGGGCGGCGGAAGTAGAGTGGGAGGCTAAGCAGAAGAGAAAGGAAAAGAAGGAGCGGTACGAGAAGGAAGCCCATGAGGCAGACGGGGAGAGGAAACGACAGAGGGCACTACGTGCGAAGGAAGCTGGGCCAGAGGCGGCCAGGAAGGGGAAGTACCCACGATGCACACAGTAGTTACATATCTAGTCGGATGTTTATTTGAAATATCTTAAGACATGTAATAACGATAACTGGAAACGGTTCATATGCCATTTGTACTCGTTGGATGGATAATTTCGTTACATTCGTAAGCAAATAACGTGCGATGTTGAAGTTCGTTCTGTGCGTTCTGTTGAAATCTGTTTATTTATCCCTGCATTACGAATGCACTAATTGCAAAGAACTGTAAGACTAGAGCTAAGGCTGAGGCTGTTCAATAAACAGCAGCCACAATGTACTCCTCAAGCTTTACATATTCGACGAAACCAATCAAAACCCGTGAATTTTCGAGTTTCGACTCCATGACGAAAATAGATTCCGATCGACGAAAATCGATCAAAAAGTTGCAATTAAAATCATGACCGTTTATGATTTCTTTTATTAATTCAACTGCCAAATGCCTGTTAAATTTTACTCTCAGATTTGACTGAAATTTGATGAAAATAAGATCGTCAACGACGAAAGGTAGCCCTACGGGTAGTGGCTTTTTGCAGAGGTAGAAACCACCCTCCTAGAGGGCGGTAGGGGCCACCTCCAGAACGGATGACCTATGGAGCCGCCTCTGTTGCAGGCGGGTCCCTGGCCAGGTAAAAATCGCCCTCTGGAAAGGCGGCAAGGGGGCCACCTACAAAATGACGGCTGCCTGGTGCTGCTTATTTTGCAAGCGGCATCCTAACTGCTCTCTAACCGCCTGTAAAATGGCAGACATCCCGATGGCCACCTGATAGTGGGGGCCAACGGGCGTCTGCCACGTCAGCTAAAACGCTTAAAAAAATGCCCTCCCATAAGGCGTTGGAGGTATAGATTTGTAAATTTCCAGGGTATAGATTTATAAATTTCTAAAACTAAAATATACTTTTATAAATATTTTTTTAAAAAAATTTCCTAAAATCTAGCCGTACGCTTGCCCGAGTTGACCCAGCTAAATTTGGGAATTTTTTTGTTTTTATATTTATTTAATAAAATATTTACAAAACTACATTTTCATTTCAAGAATTTACAAAAATATACTCTCACTGCCCTCTGGGAGGGCGATTTTTCTGAAATCGCCCTTCCAGAGGGCGATTTGATGACGTGGCTGATGGCTGTAGGCCGGGCGGCCGACGACCGTCAGCCATTTTGCAGACGGCCCTCCGGCCACCCAAAAAACGCCCTCTAGAGAGGGCGGCAAGGGTAGGCGTGGGCGCGGGCGAGGGCACGGGCGCGGGCAAGGGCGCGGGCAAGGGCACGGGCGCGGGGCGAGGGCGAGGGCGAGGGCGAGGGCGGGGCACGGGCGAGGGCGAGGGCACGGGGGCGAGGACGAGGGCGCGGGCGAGGGGACGGGCGCGAGAACCCTTGCCGCCCTCTCAGAGGGCGGTTTTTGGGTAGCCGGGGGGCCGCCTGCACAATGGCTGACGGCCGTTGGCCGAGCCACGTCATGAAATCGCCCTCTGGAAGGGCGATTTAAAAAAATCGCTCTCCCCGAGGGCGGTGGGAGTATATTTTTGTAAATTTTTGAAATGAAAATGTAGTTTTGTAAATATTTTATTAAATAAATATAAAAATAAAAAAATTCCTAAATTCGGATCTCTTCTACTGGTTACGATCCAAATATCTTGTGGGCTGATTGGACCCAGGAGCAGTGTCGGGCTTAAGTCGTAGTATGCTTGGGCCCTTTTATCCGCCTTGCCGTTCTCAGTCAGTGCCGCCGTCGACGAGGTCGTCCTCGAGACCGGGCGAGGAAACCCTATTTGCAGATGTGGCCAATATAATGCTGACCACAAATGATAAAGTTATAATTTAATTTCTAGGCAAATCCGAGCATGTCAGTATGTTACCCAACAGCAGCAGTATTCCATATCTTATATGTTGTTGTCACATTGCTATCTGATCGAATTAGATGCTCACATCATGCATGTGACCGGCCGACTCTTAATTTAGCCATTAGCGTTGCCCCCATGTTCTTTGTAAGCATCCAACATACTTGATTGTGTATTTTTTTGGCCTTTCTTTTGATAGAGATCAGACATTTCTTTGGTTCCAATGCGTTAAACAGTTCCAAATAATTTCCAATCAAGTAATCTAAGCTGCAATAAATTAGGTATGCTTACAAAGAGCTACGTACCTGCAGAGTCAACAAGAAACAAACACACTCCTTTTCGTCTTCACAATATTACTTCAGTAATAATAGAGGCTGCGTTCGGAATGGTTGAAATTTTCGACAGCACATAAAAAAAATAAATTATTAGCGTATAATTATTTGAGTATTAAATATTTTAAATTTGAAAATACATTAATATGATTTTTTAAAGAAACTTTTAGATAATTTTTTTTTAAAAAATATCATTTAGTATTTCGAGAAATGTGCTTACAGAGGATAAAAAAAGTAACCCAGTCTATCCCTATTATCAAACGCAGCCTAAAGCATAATGCCGAGATTAATATCACATGTACACGAACATAAATTCATGATGGCCACTACAGCAATACAACATTACGATGACGACCAAGCCCAAACGGTAGAGCTAGCGCATCAACCCCTCTGATCAGTCGAACATATTTACGAGGACGGTGTAGCCGCCGATGCCGGCGACAGCAACAAGCGGCACGACGGAGGCCCAGTGCACGACCTTCCCGAATGCGCGGCGGCTGCGGCCGTCCCGGGCTTCGCCGTCGGACACCCTCAGCGCGGTCCAGACCTCCACCACTCCGGCCGGCGACGAAGATCCCGACGAGCGTAAGGTAGTAGCACTACGCCGGACCAGGTCATCTGTGACGGGTCGCAACCATCATCTCTGACGGGTAAACTCCTGGTCTGAGATGAGTGGTCAGTGATGAGTAACCTCATCTGTGACGGGGCAGGGCCCGTCAGCGGTCAATCTATCTTTGACGGGTGGGAAACAAGACCCGTCAGAGATAACTTGTCATCTATGACGGGTCGTTAATTATACCCGTCACAGATATCAAGGTCATCTGTGACGGGTAAATATTTTAACCCGTTACAGATGACTATGTTATCTGTTACGGGTATGGATTTTTACCCGTCAGAGATCGCTAGCCATCTTTGTCGGGTGGTAGTTGTAACCCGTCGCAGATGGTGTCACCTGTGACGGGTGTTAGTGTTAACCCGTCAGTGAAGATATGGAACATTAAAAAAAATATTTTTTTTGTGCTGGCTAGCCTCAGGAAAATGCTAGCCATGCCCTCTGAAAAAGCAACACATGCAGTTACAGAATTCCCAGAACAGAGAAGCATTGCATACAAACACACATACACCTCACATCCAACACAAGATTTTCATCACTTACATATATGCACTACATTCAGATAGCAAAACTGAGAACTATCATATATAGCCGAAAATAATTAATCGTATCAATGGCATATATTGAACAAGCTAGAAAATTGAAATGCTTAAAATTGAATGTTGCAACAAATGAAAGAATGAATACTATCGTGTTAAGTACAATGCTATGCCAAATGAAACGTGCCATTTTTGGCGATGATGTCGATGAGTAGGAAGGCAGCGATGCGTCCTCTAATTCTTGCAAGGTCTATTGGCGCATATGTCCATGTATTATTCTGCAAGGGAAGACTGTAGTTAGTATGTTAAAAAAAATATTGACAAATATGCACAAGATGTGCCTTTGGAGCACAAACCTCAGGATCCAAGTCGGTCACTTGTCTTGTCAAGGTTGTCATGTTGTGGCACACGTGGAAACCACATGTGTCACCCGTCTGTTGTGCGCATGGGAGATTATAGTGATGATAGAGGGAGTCGGTGTTATCCTTGTGCTTTCCTCCTTTGTTCACATAAGTTTGCCACGCGGCGTCTAATGCGGAGGAAAGTTCACTGAAGTTGTAGTTTCCATTCCTGTTGGAGTTAACATAGTACACCTTACTCCAATGTGGTACTATCACCACTAGGATCCAATGGCGTCTACAAGATGTGTGTGTAGGCATTAGTTGGACGGAGGCATATTTTGTAAGATATTGCTAAAGGAAAGTAATAAAGAGTATAGAGCCATTACTGTTGATTGTGCGCTAATAGTATGAAATCTTTGTCCTGGTGGCTCCATAGGCAATTCGTGATGTATTCAATGACGTCCGATAGATTGTTTTTGAGGCAGGTCTCATTGATCAGTGATGGATCAAGGAAACCTACCGGCCAACCCGCCCTCTTTGCCTCCATCCAACACAACCTGTAAGAAGCATAACTTTGGTTACGATTGACTAGACACGAGTATTTGCTCAAAATCTTAGAGTTGTGTGCACTTACAAGGAAAAGCACTTCAGAAGGCTTGTGTCCACCGCCCGTAGCCTAAAAGATCAAAAGATCTTCGAATCCAACAACAATTAGCGTGTCTGGGGAGAGGAACGGCTCGTGCCCGTGACGGCCAATGATGTCCGTCTCCTTGTCTTTTATGTCTGCATTGGCCTTCTTCATGTAATATTTATGTAGTTCCTTGCAGGCTACCCCCATATCATCTAACAAGTTGACCTCAACCAGGGGCGAGCCTAGCACGAACTTAGTGACTTGTACTGTCTTTGAGGCCGTCTTTTTTGCCTTCCCCCTTTGCCTTCCTCGTTGTTGCTTCGTGGGTTCTTTTACTGGGGAGCCATCAGACTTGGGGTGAACCTTGACTGGAGAGATGTCAGCCGTTATGTCTTGCAAATCCATAAATGCATTGCCAATATCCATCGGTTCCGTAAATGCAGGTCCACGAGGACCCTGTAGCGCCAGAAAAGCAGGACGAGGTGAAGGAGCTAGTACGGCTGGCCGAGCTACACGCGGTGTCATCTTGATGACTATATCTGACTTTGGCCATTGTATAATGTGTTCCGTGCATTCCACAAAGTCAGAATTTCATCGGTGGGTGGGATTGGAAGCTGCCAGTTGGCCCAATTTTCCTTGACTATGTCCACCTGCACCTTTGCATATCCAGCCATCAAGTCTGCGCCGTGCACCTTCTGTGCTATACTTGGTTTGTACACTACACCCTCGGCTGCATCGGAGCAAAAGGTTGGAGTCACCCTAACCTGTATAATACAGTTGGCGACATCCTGTATTTGAAAAACACATTGAAATTAGTGCAAACATAATTTCAATGTTTTGAGTTCAACTACTTTTGCCGGCTATTATATTGTCGCTTACCTCCGTCATGTTGTCGACTGCGGATGGGATTGGGTTAGGAACATCACCCAACTCTGCCGATGCACAGCTGCTCCGATGCTGCGTTGGGCTAGCATCCACTTGAGCTAAATGTGCTGACTGGGGATCTGTGCGGAAGGCAGACTGTGCGAAGAATTCGCGCTTTAGTCGTTCTACCTCGGTCCGCAGTTTGGCCTCGAACTGCTCACTCAACAGCATAGTCAACTGCATAGTCAACTCTTCCTTGACCTCCTCCTTGACGGCCTCCTTTAGGCGGGAGTCCTTCTCTTGTTTGGACATCCGGCGTTTCTTATATTGCGAACTGTATTGTGGCAACCCCTCCTTCCACCCTACAGTCGCACCTAGCCCTCTTGTCCGGCCCGAATGTTCTGGGTTTCCGAGGGCCTTAGTGAGGATGTCGTCCTCCCGCCTAGGCGGCGCTGACTCTACCTCGCTTTGGGAGGATTGTTCAGCAATCAATGTCATCTACATAATTAGAGCGAAATGGTTAACAACATTTCAAACGAGGTAGTAACAAAGAAGTAAATGAAGTTGGAGATAGAAAAACTCACGAGGTGCTGATAGACCGTTGCATCAGCTTCATTAGGGAAAGACACGGTGCCGTCCGGGTTGGACTTGCCCCGTGCTCTAGCCCAATTCCTTGCTCGCACGTCCGTAATGTCAGCAAATGGAGGAGGGACATTTGCCGCTCTTGCAGCTTCATCCTCTCGAGCCCATACGGCTTCCTTCCCTACGTAGCCACCTGTGCCGAGACGGTGCGGGTGCTCGTTCCGAGCCTGGAGTCGCCGATGTTTCTCGCTGATGCTTACGAATTCTTTCGAGGTCTTCATTGCGACAAACTGTTCCCACACATCTTCTGTTATCTGTGGGAACTCGTCATATGGGGTTTTTTGTTCGGGGAGGAGGATATACTCGTTGACGAGCTTGGACTTGAAGTTCTTCCACGCGTGACCCATCTTCTGGACTGCTCGTCTCTTTAGTCTTCCCTCGGCTTCTGCAGGGAAGTCGAACTTCTCCTTCAGCATCTCCCACGCATACTCCTTCTCCACCTCGGAAACAGAAGCCATGTCTTTGTGGAGGATCCCTATGTGCTTTCGGGCGATCACACCACAACTGTTCGCGAACTTTGCGACCACAGTTCTTGGAGCGACAGGTCGGCCCTCATCATCGACCTCCGTGATCGTCAACTTGGTGTCCGGCAGTCTATTCGCCGACCTACGGGTTCGACCAATTACGCCTCCGCTTGAACCGGCCGACATCGATGCGTCTGGACGATCCGACATTTCTAGCTTGATGGCAATGTGTCAAGTAAATACGAACAAGAAATACTCTACAATTCTTATGAGAAGTGTATGGTTTGGACTGCTTGCAATTTGAGAAAATCTAGAAAAACACCACAGGCAAAAGACAGCGATCCTGCAACAATACGCTATTACAATGATCACAAGAAAATAGCTACAAACAGTAACAATATTTAGGTTGGTATCCCTATCAGTCAAAAGTTCTTTAGCTTGTCCCTAGACCACAGGTTCCTACCCAATAGAATCCTCTACAAACAGTAACAATAGTAAAATGATCATATCTTGGATTCGATTTCCCAGCCCAAGACTCCCATCTCAGTTATTACTCGGGACATCAATTCACTTTCAAACAACTTGATTGCCTACTATAACAAACAGGTTTTTCCGCGAGGTACCTCTTGGCCGGGGAAGGTGAAGGTGCTCGAGGAGGAGGCGGCACCAGTGCTCGGGGAGGCAATGCGGTGCTCAGGGAGGCGGCGCCGGTGCTCGGGGAGGCCGCGCCGTGTGCTCGGGGAGGCAATGCGGTGCTCAGGGAGGCGGCGCCGGTGCTCGGGGAGGCCACGGCGGCGGTGCTCGGGGAGGCCGCGCCGTGTGCTCGGGGAGGCAATGCGAGGAGGCGGCGGTGCTCGGGGAGGCTGCGCCGTGTGCTCGGGGAGGCAATGCGAGGAGGCGGCGCTGGTGCTCGGGGAGGCAGCGCCGGTGCTCAGGGAGGCGGCGCCGGTGCTCGGGGAGGAGGCGGCGCCGGTGCTCGGGGAGCCGCGCCGTGTGCTCGGGGAGGCAATGCGGTGCTCGTGGAGGCGGCGCCGGTGCTCGGGGAGGCAGCGCCGGTGCTCGGGGAGGAGGCGGCGGCGCAGATCGTCCGGAGGCGGCGGCGCAAGTCGTCGGGGAGGGCGGCGCTAGGGTTCCTGCTCGAAGGCGCGCTAGGGTTCCTGCTTGAAGGCAAAACGTACTTTCAGTTTGGTTTGAGGGGCGGGAGGGGCCAAGTCCCGTGCATATATATGCCCAGGTACTTACCTGTGACGGGCACACTATCAGCGCCCGTCACAGATAGCTATAGTTGACGGTTATAACCGGCACCTATAACGCTATCTGTGACGGGCGCTGATTGTGTGCCCGTCACAGGTAAGTCCACGGGACTTAGCCCCTTCCTCCCCTCAACCAAACTGAAAGTTTCGGCACCACATAAACAGACAAGAAATAATTTTTCTACTTCATTCAAAAAATAGTACAGTTGTGCATGGAGATTGAGTAAGTACATTAAAGTTGTCATACAAGAAGAGGATTAATTCTTAGTACCACAGAAAGGCCAGATGCATTAGGTTTTAGTTACATATACGTGCCTTCTTGATGATCTGCGCGCGTATACACAGTCGCACCTTGTGATTGCTCTTGCTCTAATGGTGCTTCTTGCCATAGGCTGTGGACGTAATGGTTGTAGTCGTCCTCGTCAACAACGTTGTCAACCCCGACAATTCTTCGTTTGCCTTCACGAACAACATGCAACTTCTTATTTGTCGGGTCTTTGACATAGAATACTTGCACAACTTGCTTTGCGAGGACGAACGGCTCATCGGCATATGCGGTCTTTTCTAGGTTCACAAGTATGAAACCCTCCTTATCAACTTTAACGGCACGAAGGTCGACCCAATGACACCGAAACAACGGCACTTTGAATTTGACATAATTCATCTCCCAAATTGCATCTACACGGCCGTAGTATGTATCAGTCTGCCCGATTTGATCATTCATCGCATCTATACGAACCCCACTATTCTGAACAGTGCTTTTTTCGTCTTGCTTGGTAGTGTAGAAGGTGTACCCGTTGATGTCATATCCCTGCCAAGTGCGAACATCCCATGATGGACCTTGTGACAACCATATAATGGTTTCACTTGTGGGGTTTGCTGAGTTGGCAATACGATTCTTGAACCATTTGTTGAAACACGACATATGTTGTTTTCTGACCCAACTGTCGGTTTTGTCTCTATTTTCTTGTTTGATCTCTGCTACATGTTCTTGCATGTAAGGAACCACCTCAGTCATATGTTGCAGTACTGTGAAATGCGCTTGATCATATTGGGCACGCAGTAGCGTGATTCTTTTCCTCCCGATGATGCCTACCCCTTCAAGCCTGCCTTCATGGCGAGACCGAGGAACTCCAATTGAACCGGCCTCGGACATATAGTCAACGCAAAACTCAATTACCTCTTCTGTTGTATAACCTTCAATGATGCTCCCCTCAGGCCGGGACCGGTTCCGTACGTAAGACTTCAAAATTCCCATGTATCTTTCGAACGGGTACATTTGTCTTACGAACGCAGGACCACATGCTTTTGTTTGCTTTACCAAATGCACAGTGACATGTACCATGATATCGAAGAATGTAGGTGGAAAATACATCTCCAGATGACAAAGAGTTTGTACGATGTCTGTATGGAGGCATCTAGGTCTTCTGGATCGATGATTTTCTGACCAATTGCTTTGAAGAAGGAGCACAACCGCAGTATGGTGTGACGGACTTTGTTGGGCAAACATTCCTAATTGCAACTGGTAGAAGCTCTGTAATAAGGACATGGCAGTCATGAGACTTCATTCCCACTATTTTTAGGTCGTCCAAAGAAATGAACCTGCTGATCCTCGATGAGTAACCAGAAGGACTTTAATACCATGCAAACATTCTAACACATCTTTTTTCTCCACCTTGGACAATGTGTAGCAAGCTGGAGGGAGGAATATGCGTCCTGATTCCATGAGTCTTGGTTGTAGTTCGGTGCGAATGTTCATATCTGCTAAATCTTGACGTGTATTCAGCCCATCCTTTGTTTTTCCCGGGACGTTAAGCAGTAACCCAACAAGACTCTCACACACATTCTTCTCTACGTGCATCAAATCAATGCAATGGCGGACCTCTAGATGCTCCCAGTATGGTAGTCGCCAGAATACTGATTTCTTCTTCCACATGCCCTTCTCTTTTGGGTTATGAGATTTCTTCTTCTTACCGAAATTATTATGGATCTCCTTCACTAAGTCGTGCACCTGTCGTCCTGTCAAATCCAACGGTGCACTGGCCCTCTCCCTCTTACCATTGAAGTTTTTCTTCATTCTTCTATATGGGTGGTATGGCGGTAGGAATCTTCTATGACCCATGTATACCATCTTGCGTGAGTGCTTCATCCACCTGCTGCGTGTTTCCTCCATACAATCGGAGCAAGCCTTCTTACCTTTCACTGTTTGACCGGACAGATTACCAAGTGCCGGATAGTCATTAATGGTGCAGAACAAGAGTGCGTGAAGACTAAAGTTTTCTTGTCCATATGCATCCCATGTCTGAGATCCGTCAATCCATAAACTTGCCAGGTCATCGACAAGCGGTTCCAAGTACACATCAATGTCGTTACCAGGTTGTTTCGGACCTTGCACTAGCATGCAAAGCATCATGTACTTCCTTTTGAAACACAGCCAAGGGGGGAGGTTGTAGTTAACGAGAAGGACTGGCCAGGTGCTATGACGACTGCTCATATCCCCGAAAGGATTCATGCCATCCGTACTCAAACCGAATCTGATGTTTCTTGGGTCTTCCGCAAACTCGGGGAATATCCTGTCGATATTCCTCCATTGCGACGAATCCGCAGGGTGCCTTAGCTTACCATCCGCCTTTCGATCTGTTGCGTGCCAACGAACTAACTCAGCTTCCCTCTGATTGGCAAACATTCGCTTCATGCGGTCGGCAATAGGAAGGTACCACACGACCTTTGCAGGACCACCCCTCTTTGACTTCTTATCTTCGGCAGGGCTGTTAGTTCGGTTGTATCGACATGCATTGCACACAGGGCAAGCATCCAAGGCAGCGTATTCTTTGTTGTACAATATGTAGTCATTTCGGCATGCGTGGATTCTTCTGGTATCCAACTCCAATGGGCATAACACCTGTTTAGCTTCATATGTGGTCGTAGGAATTGTGTTCCCCTCCGGTAGCAAGTCGTTTAGCAAAGCAAGTAGATCCGTGAAACTCTTGTCAGACCAACCGTTACTTGCCTTTATCTTCATGAGATCCAAGACAGCAGATAGTTTGGTGTACTTCGTCTTGCATCCACGATATAGTGCAGTCTTTGAATCTGTCACCAACCTGCTGAACTTCTCATAATCCCTTTCCTTGTAGGATGGCTCCTCAATATCATGCACCATCTCCGTAAGTGTATCAGGGTCTAGTTCTATGAAATCACCACCCAATGACGAAGGGACGAACATGTCATCACGAACATGTTCCTCATTTTGTCTTTTGACCGTTGTACCAATTGGAGTAATATTCATTGACTCTTGCTCACCATGCTTTGTCCAACAAGTATAGTCTTTCATAAATCCTCTACGTATGAGATGAGACTGTATTTGAACTCTTCCGACAAACATCTTCTCATTTCTGCAATCTATGCATGGACAAACCATATATTCTTTACTCCTCCTCGTCCTATCATCCTCTGCAATATTCAAGAATTCAACCACTCCATTCCTATACTCCTGGCTCAGCCGATTAGTACTGTACATCCATTTACGGTCCATCTGTAATCATAAAAAAACTTTAACGGAATAATTTTGCAACAATAAAGAAAGTTTGCTGCACCTGTCTAAAAATAACCAAGCTTACTTTCTATTTTTCCTCTAAATTCACAGCAAAGATTCGCCTTCTTAACCCTCCCAACCGAATTGTCTACAGTGCACAGAGCTGAAATGGCAAAGATTCGCCCTCTTAACTCTCCAAGCCGAATTGTCTACAGTGCACAGAGCTAGGATGGCAAAGATTCGCCCTCTTAACTCTCCCAGCTGAATTGAATACAGTGCACAGAGCTGGGATGGCAAGCTGGTGGTCAACGGGGGTATATATAGGAGACTACCCATCTCTGTCGGGTTAGTATAGTCGAAACCCATCATTACACATCTCTGACGGGTGCTTACTACAAACCCGTCACTCATTAGTGGTCATCTGTGACGGGTAAGAGAGTAGAAACCCGTCAGAGATGAGTACTCTATACCCGTCCCAGGTGATCACTTATCTGTGACGGGTCCTGGGTTACACCCGACACAGATATAAAAAAAATTACAAGGGCCGATCGGCCGGCCATGCCCTACAGCATTATCTCAAACGGGCCCTGTTTTGGCCCGTCAGAGATTAGTTTTCCTGTGACGGGGCACATTGGCCCGTCACAGATGGGCCGTCCCAGATGGACGATTCTGTGGAAGTGTAGGCAACCGCGAGGCGCTCGAAGAACACCCTGGCCATGAGCTGCAGGCTTGTAAACAAGTGTACTCACAGCCATGACGAGAGTGACGAAGCTCACTAGCTCCCTTGAGCTTCTTCACGGGGTTGACGATCATGCATGACCAGATTTGCCGCACACCTGTTAAAGGATCTCACCGATGGAGTTGGTCAGTCTAGACTAGGATTTCTCGTCCACATTATACTACATATGTTCCCTGTTTAATAGATACAACACAGAACAAGGGCTATTATCCTAAGGTGAGCCTCCTGAACTTACATAAAATCCTTGCGGACCATGGGGTCCCACTTCTTCGATCGTTGCATAAGCGACCCTATGTATACTAAAGATACTCGAAACTATTATCGATTGGATTTTTTTTACGGTGCTCCAAACTTGTTTACACCGTTCATTATAAGTTAATAATCCAATGGATAGCATTAGTCTTACCTCATTGGAGGTATATAGAACATTAAAAAGGAAACAGACAGACAAGCGCATCAAGCTACTATAAAGAATATTGTGGCCAATATAGTAAGCAATTTTTCAGTAAAAAAACAGTAAGCAATTAATTCAATGACCTCAGTTGCTATATTTTAAATTTCGAATTACAATATGGAAAACTACTTAATTTTAAAATTTGAACTTCACATACATATACATATGAGAAATTTAAATTTTATTGTCAAATCCGATAGGAAATATGATATTTAGCACATGAACATTCAGAAGAATTCAAGTGCTTATGAAAAATTTCAAATATTTTAAATCTTGAACAGTACTTAATTTCATTTGCGTATCCAGAATTTGAGATTTTTAAAGTATAAATTCGTTTTGACGCATTTGAATTTCATTCCCTACTTTCATTTTTCAGAACTTTTATTGCTAGCCCAATTTAAATAACCAAACAAAATAATATTCGAATTCATGAATGTGAAGGTCAATTCAAATGGCCGGTATAACGTTGCAGCTTTAATTGCAGCTCTAATTTCTTGCATGCATGCATGCTTAAATTTAGAAAGGGTAATTATGGCCATTGGTGATTTCCTTTTATGCTGTGACTTATTGATTTGAAATTAAAAATTTATTTTTTACTGATAAAGCAAATGAAAATTCAATGGCTAGAATTTGTTGTTTGCTCTTACCACCCTATAGGTAACAAGGAGCACCTTCAAACAGCTCATTGTCGATTATCTAATCAACGACAATCTACATACAGCACCTACAATCTTTTGAGAGCTATCAACAATCCTGACCAACAAATATGTAACTTTTAGAAATAAATACCAAAGCAACAGTAGATATTATTTTTAAGAAAAAAGATTGCATCAAAATCACCTATACATTTTATAACAAGCACAATCAAATCAAAAGTCACAACTCACAACAACATCGGCATATACCAGGAATTACACCGTTTCATCCACCAAAAGTCAAAATAAAAACGAGTATGTACACAAATGTAGGTTATACCCTGGTTGTATTTACAACTGATCACAACATCAACATATACCAGGAATCACACTGATTGAACCACCCAAATTCAAAATAAAATAAGTATGTATGTACACAAACTTTTATATAGCTAGCACGGATCACCAGTATGTGTATGTGTGTGTATATATATATATATATATATATAGAGAGAGAGAGAGAGAGAGGGTGTTAACTGTAAGCAGTAACCGGCGGACAGAGAACTCTCAGTTGAGCACATTGGCAAGGACTATGTAGCCACCAATTCCGGCGACAGCAGCAAGCGGCATGACGGAGGCCCAGAACACGGCCGCCCCGAATGCGTGGCGGCGGCGGCCGGCCTGTGCTCCTCCGGACAGCCAAAACGCGGTCCAGACCTCCACCACTCCGGCGACGAAGATCCCCATGAGTGTAAGGTAGTAGGCAACTGCGTGGTGCTCAAAGAACCACCCATGAGCTGGCTTGTTAACAAGTGTACTTGCAGACATGACGAGAGTGGCGAGGCCCACTCCCTTGATCCTCTTCGTCAAGGAGCCCAACTCTTCGCCGGCGTCTTGAGCTTCCGCTGCGCCAATCTCAAGATTGTTGTTGCCGGCCTGCATCATCTCCAGAATATCGCCACCGACCTGAAGCTTAGCTTCGTCACTCACCGGTCTATGCGAAATCTAAATGCTTTAAGTTCTTGTGTGAGAGACTAATAAGCATGAGGTAACTGGAACTAGCCCGGCAGGGAGGCCTTATATAGGAAGGCCACAGGCACCTTTGATCCTAAAAAATCAGGGCGTCAAATTTCCATATTCCAATTAAAAGCAATACACATGTTTTAGGACCGCTCACTTTATTTTTAAAAGTTATTTTCTTCTTGCTCTACTGATTTTGGACCATTACTTAAGTAGGCTAAAAGTGCTTTTGGACCATCACGCGCAGTCACCTGAACGAACAAGTTCTGTACAGCAGGTCACAATAACTTTTAGCAGGAGCCTCTAAATCTGAAAAGCAGAATTTGACCGTCGCACTGCTATAACTTTTAGCAGGAGCCTCTAAATAGGATCCCATTTCCACATCTAAAAATATCGACTGTCCGCTAGAGCATACTTCTACAGTAAATACTAGTATTTCTTTTCCACTTTCTATTAAATAATACCATAATCCTTTTTTTGTTTTTACTACTGTTTGTTTATAGTTATTTACCATATCATATTAAAATTCAAAGAACAAGTTGTTTACTGTAGGATTTTTTTCTTGAACCATTTTCAACGACAGCATCCATATCCAATCTTATCTCTGCTTTTAAACCCGCCACACAAGGTGGCTCGCATTGTTTAATAAACTTTTGGACCAAAATACATCGTATAAAGTATCCATGTGTTCCCTCTCAAATGATACGGCAGAGAGATCGATAACGAACAGGAACAAATTCTGAGTATCCAACTGCTTTGCTCTGTCTGGGCTGACCGGAAGCATACAACCGTGACGGTCTCGTGTAATGGCGGCAGTAATCAAAGGAGCAGAGCTCTGAGCGACGCTAGCAACTAGGCAATATTGACTAATCATAGATAGGATTATCCAAGTGTTGGATTAATCCTCCACCTGTTTATAATTTCTTTAAGCTTTAGTACATCACAGTTGAATTAATTTGTTAATATTACCTCGAATTTACATGCGACAGAAGCAACACAGCATTTAACCTGTATAACACCACTACTTGCGTGTTGATCTCGACAAAAATTTGGAGAATCCTGAGGCCTCAGGTCGGAAGATTTGCCGTTAGAATCTCTTTTCATCTCAACACACTTACAACTAAATCCTTCCAAATTCTTCCCCTTTTATTGAATTGATTGGTAGCTTTGTCCCTTCGACATTAAATTCCTTGTTACGCTGTCCCTTCGAACAGGCCACTTGCGCTACGACTTTTGTGCTCCAGGTCTGATTCTCTGTAATTGTCAGGTTCATTAAATTAATAGCTTTGTCTCACAATTTGCATGTACCATAGCCTTCAGGGAACCGTTCCAGAGGCACGTCAGGGAGTAATGTTCCTTCCCAATCTACCGTCGAAATTGATCGGACATTTCTGGTTCCTCAAAAATCTGTTTCTAGTTAGCAACTTTTTTTTATTGAAATAACCGATCTAAATTTCTAGCCCTAAATCATTAGATTATGAATTTGCTTGTCCTCCTCTCTCTCTCATTTTTAGCAGATTCATAGTGTGTGATGGAAGAAAACTAGAATAAGGAATAGTTTGAAGCTCAAAGAAGAGAAAAGAGAAAAATAATTACGCAAAATGAGATAAGCCATTAGTACATGATTAATTGAGTATTAATTATTTTAAATTTGAAAAATAAATTAATATGATTTTTTAAAATATCTTTTATATAGAATTTTTTTTAAAAAAATACACCGTTTAGCCGTTCGGAAAATGTACCATAGAAAACAACAAGAGTGTTTTCATCGTTAGCGGGCAGGCAGATTCGATCTATCCTAAAGAGAGAATTTCTCTGCCAACAACCAAAGAAGCACAGCGTTGCAGCCGTTTTGTAGCTGTTTGATCGGGAAGATATACGATGTGCGATGGAGTACGTTGGTTGATTGGTCCAATGCTTTCATCGGACGCAGGTTTCCCCTTTCTGATTAATTGATGGTCGGATTCTGATCTATAGCGCTATGATATTTTTCGATAAATTTGGATAAAATTCTATCAAATTCAATTGCTTCAAATTTGAATTCTCGAAAACTATTCAAAATTTTAATTAAAATCTACTTTTGTTCCGTGTCAAAACCTCGAAATTTCGTGGTTTTCAATTGGTTTTCGTTGAAAACGTAAATCCTGATTAGACGTCGTGCTACTGTTCACCACACGAGGGACATTATTTTGCACTACTCTTAGCGGACACCACACCGGAGCATGCACACACGTAGCCGATAGAATTCCCATGTTGAGGCCTAGCCCTGTTTGGAGGAATTTCTAATAGCTGCAGCTTCTCCTAGAACCTTCAGCTGGCAGAAACCCTTCTAACCAGTTTAGATTTTCACTTAGATTCTGAGAATTTATAGTTGTAGAATCTATAAAATAAACTAGAAGCTAGGAGCTAGGAAATTCAACTTCTCTAGATTCTTATTAATAGTTTCTTAGAATTTTAAGCTCCCCAAACAGAATTGTAGTCTCGCTCTGGCCAGCCCATCCATCGGTAAACCCGAGAGAGAAGATGGAAGCTGTAAAATTCGTTTGTTAGGGGCTTGAACCTTTATTGGATCAATTTGGACGGCAGATTTGGAAGGAACGTTAGTCCCCGACGTGGCTCTTGAATGTCGTAGGAGCTGGTTCCGCCTTCCAGCTATTTTGAGTGGAGATTCAACCTTGTATTACTAAGTATGATACTAATATCTGTTTGTATATCTTGTATTTCCGTTTGTTTTTTATTTGAAGTGGGTATACCGTACCTATAAAGATGGTACGTATAGTTCCTATGAACTATTATGTGTGTCCTTCATAAGGGTTTACATCTAAACAAGAGTTTAAAAGCGAGAGAAGAGAGAAGAGAAAGATGATCACATAAAACGAGATGAACCATTAGCACATAATTAATTGAGTATTAATTATTTTAAACTTAAAAAATAGATTAATATAATTTTTTAAAACAACTTTTATATAGAAATTTTTTTTAAAAACACACCCTTTAACAATTCGGGAAGTATGCTCATAGAAAACGAACAAAACTTTTCTCTCTTCTCTCACTTCCAAACTAGTATGAGATGATGCTAAGAATGATACTACCTAAACGCGTGATGCTTCGTATGAGATGCGAGAGTCGGTCAGCTAGCTACCTTCACCCTAGCTAGTAAGTGTCGGTGCCATGGGCCGCGGGTACCTCATGACAAGTATATGGGCCACTCGGATAGAGGATGGGTCTAGCCTTGTAATTAGAGATATAGCTAGATTCGGCAGACTTTGTCTTGTATAGAAAGGAATATACAGTCCTAGTCGGGTGCGTTATATCTATAAGAGGAGATCCCTTGGTCGTATCCGGTTGGGACTCCTACCTTGTACCCTTGTCCCCCAGTATATAAGGGCAGGTAGGGCGCCCCATGAGGACAGGTTGAGTAGGTTCACCAGAATCACCACCGCAAATCCTTAAAGGAATAACACCACAACTGGATGTAGGGTATTACCTCACATCGGGGGCTTGAACCAGTATAAAATCTTTGCGTGTTTCTTTGCAATCCATCAAGTTTCCATCCGCCGAGTAGCCCCATATATTTATTGCCGGTGTAAAACATCGACAGTTGGCGCGCCAGGTAGGGGCTTCGACGCGATCTACATCTACAAGTTTGATGGATTCAGCAACCGGAGTCAACGACAGCAAATTCCCCGGAGATACAATATCGTTCGA
This sequence comes from Oryza meyeriana var. granulata, assembly GCA_003991445.1. NCBI lineage: Eukaryota > Viridiplantae > Streptophyta > Magnoliopsida > Poales > Poaceae > Oryza > Oryza meyeriana. Next base: position 116,976 of record RYFJ01002671.1, on the reverse strand, counting down.
AAGCCTCGACTTCATCGCCGACAAATTCGGCAACCTTACCTTGGCCGACATGGACCTGATCCAACCGGCCGAGGAACCAGCCGACTCCATGCCAATCAGTCTACACGATGCTGCAGCGACCATCATCGACTTGCTGCGGCAATTTTCCAATACGCCCGAGTCCAGGGACAACTCTTTCTTTTGGTGTTCGACTCGGACTCGGTTTTGAGCCGGCCGGGATCGGGCCAAGAAAGGAAGAGATCGTCAATTTCCCATTCGGACTCGACGACGCCGTGGATATCTACAATCTACATCCGACGCGGCAAACCCGATCCCCTGGAGTTCGACTCGGATACGGCCCCGAGCCGCTCAAGATCGGATCTAGGGAGGTCGGAGTTGTAATCACCCCCATCAACTATTCCGACTTCGACTCTCAGTCGCACTCCGATTCCCAGTCGCACTTCGACTCTAAGTCGGACACCAGCTCGGCAAGCTTCACTCCGCCGCGAGAAATTTTCATGGCATCCAGAGGCTCTACTCTTACTCAGGAATCACGCCGACTACACGAGCCACAAGAGGAGGAGGCCTGCCGACTGCAAGAACAATAGGAGGAAGAAGCAAGACGCCTACGCGTCCGCAACGACGGCCTACGCAGGGCTGGGCGAACCGCTCAGCAACAAACCCTCCAAACAAAAGTCGGTGACCACGATGTCTTCGTCACGCCACAACAGAACGTCGTGGCCGCCGCAACCCTACTGGACACGGTCCAGCTTGGGCCTGATCACCAGGCCACCCCGACGATCGCAAGGATAAAAGCCATGCTTACCGCTGCTACATGTCAGCAGCACCAACAGTCGGGCAATCCCCTCATGCCGACCAGTCGGTCAGCTTCCCCAGCGGTAGTTTCATCCACCTCAAAGCGACGTCGAGCGGTCGGCTCTAGTCGGCTCCACACGGAGTCACGCCAAACATCACTCGGCAACCCCAACGACAACCGGCAACGTCGAAGCGACCGTCGGTACAATCAGGATCTCCGAGGCCAACTATGGCGTGACCTTTGGCAAGACATCAATGCTCGGTGCCGCGAACGAGAAGAAGACGAGCAATGCCGACTGGAAGACAAGAACGAGTGTTCCGGCCTCCACCACGAGCGGTTTCGCCGCCATATTTGGAGTCGGAGCCCTCATGCAGATGGAGTACCGGCCTTCACCCAGGAGCTATAACAGGTCGACTGGCCATCGGGTTTCAAGCCTACAGGCATCGACAAATATGACGGCAAGATCAATCCCGAGTCCTGACTCACGGTCTACACTCTGGCGATCCGAGCAGCTGGAGGAAATCACAAAGTCATGGCTAACTACCTCCCGGTCACTTTAGCCGACTCAGCGAGGACATGGCTAACAGGACTTCCCAAGCAATCAATAAGCTCCTGGGGAGAACTCCGGGAACGCTTCATCGCCAACTTCTAGGGGACATACAAGAGGCCATCTTCCGAGTACGACTTATATCAGTTGCATCAAAGGAAGAACGAGTCTCCTCGTGACTTCATTAAGAGGTTTTCTGAGAAGAAGAACTCAATCCCTAACGTCAAGGATGAGGTCATCATTGCCACCTTTCGAAAAGGAGTCAAAGACACCTCGTTCATCGACAAATTCACACGGAAGCCTCCCAACTCTGTCAAGGCTTTATTCGACATGGCGAACAAGTACGCCGACTTGGCCGACGCTGTTGCTAACGCCCTCGATGACAAGAAGACACCCTGACAGAAGAAGCGGGAGGGCACCAACGATGCGGTCCCGACTAAAGCTGGGAATCGCAAACGCAAGTCAGACGACTTCATTGTGGCAGTCGGTCACAACAGTCTTCGACTTTCAACAACTGAAGATTATCAGAACAATAAGTGACATGCTCGGGGGCTCACAAGCTCAAACGCAAGGATGGCATCCCCACTCCCAAATACCGAACAGCTAAGTCACTCTCTGATAAATAGTTCTTCATTTGGCCTTGCCATTGCCACAGCCACTTACACCTAATAGGTGTACAAGCTGCACCTTTTTTTAGGTTTTTCCTCTTAAATGATCGCAAAAGTACTCGAGTAGCATAAATCCTGATCCGTGAAACTTTGCTCCATAAAAGACGAACTCAAGTCACCCAAAACGCGTGTCTGGGAAAGAGCCATGAGCCAACTCCCGACGCTAGGGGGCTATGACTAGTCGGGCAAAGTGCTTAAACGTAAGGGGTCAACTATTCGGGGAAATTAATATCAATAAGAGGAAGAACACGTATTTACATATATTGTAAAATACATTTTATTCGGGTGATTATTTTCATCATCAGATGCTACTCATCCGATATGCTTATAATGCAGGGCCAGCTCCATATATGCGTGACAGGAACTCAGGGCTATGAGCCTATCTCCTACGCTCAGGGGCTGGACAAGTCTGCCAAGAATCACTCGGAATGCTCCATGAGGGCTACTGACCGAGTACTTGCGCCAGTCAGGACATCATCTTCCCTGGCTACGCTCCAAGTGAGCTTACAACCGACCTCCGGTACTAGTTGGGGGTCGTATACTACTCGACTGGGTGAGGTACGCCCCATGAGGTTCGCCAGCCGAATCCTACGCTAATGCTAGGATCGGGTACCTTATTTGGTCACAACTCTGTCAGGTTAGGTACGCCCCATGAGGGTCGCCAGCCGAATCCTATGCTAATGCAAGGTTCGGGTACCTAGCTTGGCTATAACTCTGTTGGGTAGGGTATGCCCCATGAGGGTCGCTAGCCGAATCCTATGCGCTAATGCAAGGTTCGGGTATCTTGCTCGGCTCTCCTGAAGTCAGAGAAGACTTACATCGTCAAAGCGCATTCGGAGTTCTCATGCACCACATCACACCTAAGCAGGGCAAGCAGATCCTGTAATATACCTACTCAGGCTTTTGTGGCAACCAGGTTGCATCCAGAACGTAAGTCGGAAAGACTTGCGAATAAGGATTTCTCTGGTTGATTGCGGTTACCGACACCAAAAAACTCATCCTGACATGCGAGGGATGGTGATTTCATAGAGCCTACATTGGGTGGGTCGGTTTAGACCGGCGTACTCGGTAACGGGCTACCAAGATATGAGTTCCTATAGTAGCATGCTCCATGTGGGCCGCTCGCAGGCTGAGTTGAAATTATAGCGCTGGTGCTACCAACAAGAGCCGATGAGGTAAACAGATATGCTTCATGAGAGCCTTATTGCTAAACATATATGTTTGGATATCTGTTCTACCCACCAGGTCTCGAGGATATATCCTTATTCGGATTACGAGCTGGTCCTCATTAAAATTGGGGATGCAGGTATCTTTCTCGGGTACACCTGACCACGCCATGGATTTATTTTCATGTAGTGGTACTCGGCCTACATGCGTGGCCGTTAGTTGCCATGAGCAACATTATTCCGGCTGATATGATGCTAAAGAGTCTAACTTTCGAGTAGTGCACTACTCGAGAGAGACTATAAATTTCTCAATCCCGCTGACATGATGCGGAGGAGTCTAACTTCTGGGTAGGACGCCACTCGGGAAAGACTATAAACCCCCTTTTCCAGCTGACATGACGCTGAAGAGTCCCATATACGAGTAGCATCCTACTCGGCAAGACTATAAACACACATTTCGACTGACATGAAGTCGAAGAGTCCTACATACGAGTAGTTCCCTGCTCGGCAAGACTATAAATTATATTCCGGTTGACATGATACCGAAGAGTCTCATATACCAGTAGTATACTACTCGGAAAAGACTACAAGGTTAAAGATCTTTGACTTTATGTTTAATTGTCTTTACAATTAAGCACAAAGTCGGGGGCTACACCTAATAGGTGCGCCTATTCGACGCACACTATTCATATATCTACATGAAGCCCTTCATAGCCTCGCTGCCAGCTGACATGAAGCAGGACTCGGGAGAAGCAGCACTCGGACAAAGAGTACTCGGGAGCAATGCACTCGGGAAGACTTCACCGTAGAGGATGAGCACTCGGCATCAGCTGTGACTCAACTATGAAGGTCTCGAGGGCTATTGTGGGTGCCATGGGCCCCGGGTACCTCATGACAAGCATATGGGCCACTCGGATAGAGGATGGGCCTAGCCTTGTAATTAGAGATATAGCTAGATTCGGCAGACTTTGCCTTGTATAGAAAGGAATATACAGTCCTAGTCGGGTACGTTATATCTCTAAGAGGAGATCCCTTGGCCGTATCCGGCTGGGACTCCTACCTTGTACCCCTGTCCCCCAGTATATAAGGGGAGGCAGGGCGCCCCATGAGGGCAGGTTGAGTTGGTTCACCAGAATCACCACCGCAAATCCTCAAAGGAATATCACCACAACTGGACGTAGGGTATTACCTCACATCGAGGGCCTGAACCAGTATAAAATCTCTACGTGTTTCTTTGCAATCCATCAAGTTTCCATCCGCCGAGTAGCCCCATATATTTATTGCTGGTGTAAAACATCGACATTAAGAAAGGGAGAGATATATAAAAAGAGACACGGGATAAGGAGACCTTTCTTAGCCAGGGTTGAAAGTGCTTTTGAAGCATTACGCAGGAATATAAAAACACAGGAGCAAAACACTCGAGTAACATATCATTTATAGATGAATTCCACAAAACTCCAAAACATATAAATTTAAAAATGATGTGTTTGTATGTCTCACAGGAAAACATCACATGAATTTGATAGCTTTCTAGAGAGAGGAGAGACGAAGAGAGAAGATACATTGGATTTTTTCAAAGAAAAAAATAAAATGAGATTTGAGCTCATACATAAATTTTTTATTGAATTGAACTATGGGAAAGTAATCCAAAGAAATTTATCCACTCTCAATCCTATATTCTAAACAACCAACTTAGAAAAAAATTCTAAGAATCCTATATTCTAAACAACTATGGGCGCTCTCTTCGAGAACCCACCATGTGTAAACAGTACCCGATCCCTGTATCAGTAGTCGGATACACACATAGTCATCGGTGAAACAAACATCAGAGTACATTAAATACATATCAGAGTTCATACATAATATTTATACAAAGGTATTCCATCCAGGACAGGTCCCAGATGGAGAACAACAAGAATGGGGTAAACTAGCGAGAAATAACACAGACAGGGCGGAAGCCGGGGAAAACTACTCGGCAAAAGAACACTACTACACCACAGACTCGGTTGGGAACTAGGCTCAAAACCTCAGAAGTCCTCGTAGTCGGCTTGGTCTTGGAGAAACTCAGCAGCAGTCGGATCTTCGTCTTCTTCTTCAAAACCTACTATATATAAACAAGGGTGAGTACTTTCGTACTCAGCAAGCTGGGAAAGATGCCATGTCGGCTAGACAAGGGGGGGGGGGGGGGCTAAGCGTCTTATTTGTAAAAACAGCCTTTTGGAAATATTTTTCTTGCCAAAATACTAGTGTGTCAAAATTTTAGTTGTCGGAAAGAGGCTCGCGCCTCGATCCATTCCGCAAGTTGCTTTTCAACAACTCACCACATATAGTTACTGAATCATATATTTTCTTGTCCATTTTCTGGTAATCAACCAAGTGATTTCTCGACTTTGTCATCACCCGAGTGGCTACGACCACTCCTCAGGTCTGATATCCCGAATGGCTCCAACCACTCGTTGACCCTGAGACTCGGCTACAACCAAATCTCAGCTATCTCTTTTAGCATTTTCCGGCTACAACCGGTTAGATTCGCTACACTGGCTACAACTAGTTAGCTCAACTTGTTGCCCTGGCTACAACCCGGGAGCTTACTCTTTCTTGTCTTCTGGCTACAACCCGAAGACTATCTCCTGATTACTTTTCACACACTTGCTTACGGTGCTTCAACACCCCTGGGTCACACAGACCCGTTTCTGGCTACACAGGCCCTCCGTTCGCTTACTCGGCAAACTCTGGTCACGGTTCCCTTCCCTTCAAACCATTTCACAAACCACTGGTAAACAAATCTACGCTATGGGAATCACCTTACATCGCCCTTAACCGGGGGCACGACTGTTCGAACAGTTCGGCTAAACTCTGCAGAGGGTGCACGCTTTACCCAAACGACACAAAACTTACATCGAGTACTGGCCTGTACCGGAAGTTTGTGACAAAGCCATTTCCAAAGCCAGCCTATGGTTATCCAATGCCAGCAGAAGGATCCACACAGGATCAATGCTTCAGGTCGGCTCCAACCACTATCAGCACCAGGGCTCACGAGCCACAACTCAGATGAGTCCACTCCAATCGGCACCAAACTTCCCTAAACTCACAATTTACTCGGCCAGGGGCGGCCCATACCACCTGTTTGGTCGCACTGTAAAATGCTCGGATGCAATTTCCAAAGGAAACGGTCCTTATCGATAATACATAGCCAGGCCACACAGGCACTGTCTCTGTACACCAAGGTTTTCACAAACTTTCATTTACTTCTCAAAACACACCGATACGCAGAGTACCGGGTTTTCCTAACATTGAGTAAAACTAATGTTTTCCAAACGACAATACAATCTTGCAGGGCTAAGCTCTTCTACTCGGCATTCGTATCCGTGGATAGGATGCCAATGTGCCATTTGTGGGGCTATCAAGGGAGGAAAAATACATCAATATCCTACCAAAATAAGTGCGACTACTGGATAGGTCCTTCGGTTGCGCTTGCAGACCGAGGCCAAATAATTTAAGTGTAAACTAAGCATGCATATTTTGCAAACAACATAATTTTGCATATATAGGAGACAATATGATCAAAGGGGCTTGCCTTGTTCCAGCAGAAGATCTTCCTCGGCGAAGGCGGCTTCGGGATCGTCCACCGGATCAGGATCTAAACAAGCAGAAAAGATAATTACGGACAAGCTGAAAAGAGGTAAAACACTAGGGAAAGAACATCACGGTAGTCGGCTGCAGAAAAGGAAGCAGTCGGCTGAGAATGGATGGCAGTCAGATGTAGACGGCGGAGTTCGACTTGCGAACGGGGCAATAAGGCTCACCGGTTAGGAACTCCGGGTGGCAAACTCGGCGATGAGAGGCGACGATGGGGCTCGGGAAGCAAAAATGACTCCGGGACTGGGAAGGAGGAAGACGATGGCTCAATGGTGAAACTGGTGATGGCGGGTTGGCAGAGACGGCTAGGTTGCTAAACAGACGAACGAAGAGGGTCACAGCGAGCTGGCTGGGCGATGCGACGTCCAGGCAGGGTTGACTTGGAAATTGGGTGTAGCCGGTGGAGTTGGTACACACTGTAGCGGCGATGAGACACTCAGGTCGTGGCAGGTAGGCAGGGGCGGGTTGGTGGGACTGCAAATAGAAACTCTGACTAACCGTTGGTCCAAGTGGGTTCTTGAGGCACAACGGCTATTATCCACCGGTCCGAACGGGGCTACGGTGCATCTTGATGAGGCGATGGGACAGCACGTCGGTTGACAAGGCAGGGTGTTACGAGCTGGACCAGATTGGGACAAGTCGGACGGCAAGATGGGACGGGTTAACAAGGCAGTCGGGATGTCAAGAGTTCACTCGGCGGCAAAGGTGGCCGGGTGGACAAAGATATAAGACAAGGTTCTGGAACTGAGTAGAAATCTACTCGACACAAAGGGAAAAAGTAGTCGGTTGGCCAGGGAGAGAAAGACTGAGGCACAGCTGAACGGAATAGGAGAGGAACTCGAACTCAGAAAGCGAATTCCAACAGGGAAAGAAAAAGCGGGTCGTTACAACAACCAACTTAGAAAAAATTTCTAAGAATTAAAATACTTCAAAATTCCTATGAAAATCATCCAATCCATGTTCACACTGAAATGCATTTGTACATTACAGACAGGTCACCGAACATGTGGCATGGGCAGTAGCAGTTAAATGTAGAAATCAGTATACCATCAAGCGTCTGTCGCACTCTTATGGTCTGTTTGAAACGCAGGAAAATAAAACATAGGAATAAAAACATAAAAAAGTAAAACATAAGAATACAGATATAAAACAAAGGAACGAAAAATACAGAAAAAATTATAGAGGTGCGTGTTTGGGACAAAGGATTATTCGGCGGCAGCAGGAAAGTGACCAAGCGACGGGAAGAGAAAAAATGGCCTTGAGTGAATGTGAATTTTCCTGTGTTTTCCTCTCCACTTTTCCTTTGAAATTTCCTTAAACCAAACGGGGCCTACCCTATGAAAGAGAATCAGAACCAGGTCCTTGTTCCACATCTACCCGGCGGCAGGACTAGCTCGCAGCCCCACAAGCTCTCGACTGTCGACCGTTTGAGCATCTCCTTTTTCCACTCTCTGTTAAAAATTACTAGCATTCGTAATTCTTTTTACTACTGGTTGTTTAGTGTTTACCATATTAGGATTTTTTTCGTTTACCATTTTCAATAACAGCATCCATATCTAAACTTAGCGCTGCTTTTGAACCCGCCACCCGGTGACTTGCATTGTTTAACGAATTTTTGGACCAAAATTCATAATACTAGACATTTTAGCATGCATTGTGCGCCCTATCGAAAATTGTATTATAGAAATATTATGCCTCGCTTGAATTCTATACCTTATCAAAAATTGTATAACCTATCAAAAATTGCATGATGCATTTACGCTAACACAGGTATATTCAAACACTTGCAAAATAAGTAAACTCAGTGGTAAATTCAACTTGAAACCGTGCATATCAAAAAAATGTATAAAAATGAAAACCAAAATGATTGTTCATGCATTTCTGATCTTAACGTCAAGTCTGAAGTCACTGGTAACTGAGTATTGCCTGAACAAATAAATAGTCAGACATACGTAACGGGATGATCGTTGTGAGCTTGCAATTTTGATTTTTACACATCATCATAACAATCACAACACTTGATCGTAAATATAGAGAACTGTACTGCAGACGCAGAAAACTTAATAGTTTGAAGTATACATTAATTTGCCATTTTCAATGCTTCTGAGATAATATTGTTGTTCAGCAATGCTTATTGATACTCTTGTACCAGTATTTAAAAAATACAACCCATTGTATTCCAGTTACACATATAAAATGATACGAATAACCTCTAAGCATACATAAGTTGGCCTTTTCTATTCTTCTAATACAACTTTGATGATCACCAATGCTTCTATATATGTACAAAATATTCATTACACACTGGTTAATAGCAAATACCTTCTACGAGACACGGTAGCTCAACAAAATGATGAATACAATGGAACAATATATAAATAAACATGTATACGACGGAACAATATATGAATAGATCAAACACGTAAAATATGATAAATACGTACCGATAATTCTATTCAGGAGGAAGGCTCGGAGCAGTAGCACGCATCGTACGTACGACGCGCGATATATAATGGTGAAGACAACGCGCAACGCCCGAACGTAGAGGAAGACGAGTCGTGGTGAACAAACAATCAGCAGTTGCGAGGAGCGCTTTCCAAAAACCTTATTTGCCCTCTCCCGGTGCAGGATTTCACGAGGACGACGGTTCCGATGACTTGCTTTCCCAAACGCCGGTGCACGCCGACGAGCGAGACAGAGTAGATGATGTGTGGCGGCGCATGTCGGAGGATGAAACCTCGACGGCGGGAAGTCGGTAGACCCCCCCTTTGAGGTTCGGCCAGGGGAGTAGTTCTCAGGCGTACGCGGCGTCAGACGGATCAGCGCTCGGGCAGGAACAGGGGGCCCGAGCGGGAAGATACAGGGGTTCGGACCGTCCGATTCGGGACCGGACCGTCCGAACCGTGACAATCGCGTGCGAGAGAGAGAGAGAGAGGCAGGAGGCGTTTAGACAGGTTCGGGCCGCCGGAGCGTAATACCCTACTCCTGTGTGTTTGGCTATGTGGAGATGAATGTGGTATGACGGTTATAAGGTGAACCCGGGGAGCTTGGAAGCTTGCCAAGAGACTTGAGGAAGAAGAACGGTAGAGGTCCTCCATTCAGTGTGTGCTGTCTAAGGCTGGAGCCGTGCCTGTCTCGGGTTAGGGCACAGATCCTTCTTTTATCGGTAAGGGGAGACCACAGTGCCGAATACACGTGAGAGAGCTAGGTATGGTTTGTCTTGTCGAGCACGTCCGCGCCTGTCTGCCGCCCCGCGCTGGAGGAGAGCCCACGCCGGAGTTGGAGGAACGTCCAGTCGCTCCTGCCTGTCTGCCGAACCCACGCCGGAGTTGGTAAGCAGCGGGCGGTGGAGTCGTGAGGGCAGGACGGGATGTGACGGAGCACATTGCCGAAGTCAAGAATCTCTGACTCTGCTTGACTTCGGCGCACGCCCTTGCCACCGAAGTCAATAGGCTTCTGACAGCGGTCGGGTGTCCACGGGGGGCCGTCCTGAGACACTCGCGCGTGGCGGAGCGGACGACAGGGGTGACGTGCCCCGTCGCCTCGTCATTAATGCTGTAGTTGGTGAGCTGGTCCACCGAGTTCCTTGAGTCAGTCGGCACCCATGGCCGAGTTACCCAGTCGGCACCCGGGAGCAGGGCAGTCGGCACCCGTGGCCGAGTCACCCAGTCGGCACCCGGGAGCATGGTAGTCGGCGCCTGGGGGTGATCGGCACCCGGTCAATCGACCACCGGCCTCGGCGCCCAGGATTGGGGCCAAGTCCGCAGTTCCCGGGCCCGAAGGGAGTACCCGGGGAACGGGGTACCCGGGACCGAGCGGGGTACCCGGGACCGAGCGGTGCCCGGGCTCCAAGTACTTAGAGGGAAGTAACCGTAGTTGGCTGTCACTGGTGTAGATTGTGGACCCTGGTGGAGCTGACGTGGCCGAAGACCCACGCGTCCCCAGGGCATGTGGGACCCCCTGTCCCATTTCGCCGACAGCGCAGTATAGAGGAAATGCAAAACCCTAGATTGCTTTCGCGTATGTTGCGTGGAGGTGGCGGTTCGGTATTTATAAGACATGTGATCAGAACGCCTTTCATAACCCGTAACTGAACTGGATAAGTCGCGCGTAATCTACCCGGACTTCACACCAGTCTAACGTCTTGAACAATCCGGTGAGTTTCAAAACAAACACCAGAATATCAGTTAGATGCAGCAAAACCAAAACAGCAAAAGGAAGCCGTATAAGGAGCTAATTTTAGCAGACCATTCACGTGCATGTCACGTGTTCCCCCCGGCCTCAGCCCCGTGCCCAAGCCTGGCGAGACGAGCAAGCACGCACGTGTTTCTCTACTTCTCTCCACCACATATTGTTCAAGTGGTTGGAAGAGCACTTATCTTTTTAAGAAGGTCTTTCTCTTTTAGAATAGTAAGGTGGTACTAAAATTCACATGCATGTCTATATGAGGTGGACTTTTAAGATTTTTTTAGAAATTATTTTCTAATTAGACCTTAGGTCCACTAACAATTCTAACAAGGCTAACAATCAGGCCTAAATAGAAAAGAGAAAGTGAATGAGTTGAAAGATCAATTTTTCATATCCTCAACTGAGAGAAAACCGTGAGGTTAGCAGCAGCTCAAGGGTATAAGTAGCCACTAAAATTATGAGTGCTGCCATTAGTTTATTGAATAACCTAAGAATGTTTAGCTGTCAGCAGAGTCACTATCCAGCATGTATGAAAGTGTTATGATGAGAAATCAGAATGCTATGTAGATTATAACTTAACACAAGTACATTTCTGAAGAACGGTGACAATGGACATCCTCCCTCTTAAGACCTTTCAAAAAGAACTGACACATGCTGCTTCTGAATTCTATCTGCAGCAACATTAGAATTTAGAAGTAGCCTATAGCCGTGTTCGCATAATGTTTCTCAAAAACAAAATTACGACTGAGAGGCAACCACTCAAAACCATGCAAAGGATTGGGATGAACCTGATAGAGAGGGAGTTATTGATTTATGCATAAAAAAACTATCATCTCATTAGTCAGTATGCAGTATTAACTAACGAAACCAAACAAAAAAAAAGTGAGGACATGATGTTCTTGTAAAATTTTTGGACAAACTATCATCTCATTAGTCAGCATGAATGTTCTCTGGGGGCAGTGGGTCGGGGGCAAGCAAACCGATCGTAGCCGTCCGTGTCAGTCGATCGGACGGCTCTCAGAAGGCCCGCGCGGACGCAGGAGAGAGTTCGGGATCCAGCCTCCTACCACAGCGCGGGGCGACGTGGATAGCACGACAGACCAGCACGTCGGCGCAAAACGCTCTGAGCTCGGCAATTCGGGGTAGGTCTTAATATATTGTTTTTGAAAGGAGGGGTAGGTCTTAATATAGCCATAAAGTATTTTAATAAGAAATTAGTTGGGTGTCTGTGTGTGTTGCAACGAGAGAGAAAATATAAATCAATTTTAAATTACACGGGATAAAATGGTATTAATAATTAATGTTTGTTGTAATAAAAGCCTTAATATAGCACAATAATTCTGCTCTAATACTAATATCAATACTTGACTTAGTCTAAAAAACTAACTCGTAGCATGCATCGAGACACTCATGTACATGCAAGAATAAAAATAGTTAGACAAAGATGCTAATCACATTTGCTAATTAGCCTATCTCAAACATAAATGCCTCAATTTATTTTCTGCCTAGCACATCATTGCAACAGCAGCATACAGGGTTTGGCAAAAGAACGTGCAAGATTTGGTTTTTGACTATTCGTATTATTAAAAAAATTAGTGTAATATACAAAAATATGAGTTATGTTTAAAGTTTTTTTAATGATAAACCAAATCACAATAAATAAATTAACTGAATTAAATTTTTTAAAATAAAATAAATGGTTAAACATCATGTTAAAATTTAATAGCGTTATTTATTAAAAAAGATAGTACTTTTAAATTTCCCAATGCGTAGCTGCAGCTGTTCACACGTGCTTATATATGGTGGGTAGATCTAATCATCTATAGATCGGATTTTTATTCATTTGGAAAATGACCAGTGATCATCTGATCGACCTCATACGTACAACTGGACGAGAGATCTTCTTACACAAGTCGGGTGATGTTAATATGGATGCCACATTAAGAAAGTATTCAGAGGGTGGAAATGGAATGCCGTGTCGCTTTCCCTCCACCTTTTAGATTATTCTCCACGAACACATTTAATTTCCTTTTCTTTTGAGAAAGCACCAAGAAATTAAGGGATCATAAATATCATGTCATCTCGGACCTGCAGATTAGATGTTGACGATCGAGGTGCACTACACAATAGGCGGAGACGGAATCCATCAGCACATGGGCGCGATTCCTGCATGCATATATATATATATATACATCCACCTAACGTTGCAACCTATTAAAGGTAGTGTTTTATGAGCGTGTCTTATAAGCTATACGTAAAACGAGAAACATTATTAGCATATAATTAATTAAGTATCGACTATTAAAAACTTAAAAATAGATTATTTTGATTTTTTAGAGATACTTTGATACAAAATGTTTTTTATAAAAAATACACCGTTTTATATTTTGAGAAAAGTACTTACAAAAATCGAGCAACTAGCCATAAGCTAGAAGCTAAAAAGAACGCCATCAAAATCTAGCAAAAAAGAACGCCATCAAAGTCTACCAAGCCATGAGCAGGCACCATCAAAGTCTAGCAAGCCAAGAGCATGCATGTCACTAGGGGTGGCAACGGGTCGGGTCGGGGACGGGTTGGACAGGAACGCCCCCACCCCCGCCCCTTGATTTCTCCACCCGGCCCCGATGCCATGTGCGGGGTGAAATGTGGACTTGGTTCCGGCCCCACCGGGGCCCCAACCCCTGATCGAGGCCCCGAACTGAGCCTTTTACCTCAAGAGAATTCAGCTGGTAGACATGGCAGTATGGTATCAGATTCATAGACCTTAACTAATCATCCCTTGACCATTCGAATTTCAAACACATACAGACATACTTCTAGTCTTCTAGGTATGTATGAGGCATCAGTGCAAGGAGAGTGAATAAAATAATAGCACTATACATCCATATGCATTTTAATGTTTAGATATAGCAACGGTACCCATGGAATCAAATGAGGTATTGTAGCATGGCTATAACTCATAGGCCACTTCCTTTTCATCTTGCCAAGGATGTCAGTGTGTTAACGCCAAAATTTGGTACGGTTCTTTATTAAATTCGGTTAAGGAGATGTTACGGTCAATTAACGGGGATTAATCTAGAGGAAGCCGAGTTCGGGAAAGGATTGTGAAGACCACAGAAAGGCAGTTAAATATCTTATCTGTAATTAGGTAGGGATAATATTTTTTTAGAAAACCTGATCTCGTGTCCGATTAGGGTTTGTTAATTTTCCTTTTATAGTTAGGAAATTCCTGTTTCGTATCCGATCAGGACTGTATCAACTCGGGGTATAAATACGTATGCCCGGGGACCATGAAATATATCAAAGAGATCAATACAAACTTCGGCGCATCGCCACCCTATTCAAACGGGTTCTGCTTCTCGAACCGGGCGCATCGGTTAAGTTCGATATCCTGCGAGAGGGTAAGTCTCGTTACCTCGACTACCGTATCAGCTAGGACTTTCTCGGTTAGGTCCGATATTCTAGTCGGCCGACGGTAGTCGGCTTGCCACGATATATCTGTTTTGTCTACGGCTGCATCAGTTAGGTTTGATCTCATAGGCCGAGTAGGTATATCACATCACGCGTGCATAGATTTATCGGCCTACTGGGTATAACTTATCATAAGTTTGTGTTGTATCGGTTAGGTCCGACCTACTAAACTGCGTGATAAGTTATTCTTGCTAGGTTGATCGGTTTTATGCAAGCGTTTTATCGGAATGTATAGCCGATAAGTTATCATATAGTTCATCACGATTGCATTAGATCTATCGGCTCCTTGAGGTTTTTTTATCGTTATTAATCTGTGCTACATCAGTTAAGTTTGACCTACTAGATTGATAACGATAGATTTATCCTTGTTAAGCCGATGGGTGTTTATGCAATGTTCTATCAGAGTGCCTAGCCGATAGGTTATCTTTTGTTAATTAAGACCGATTACATTGTTCAACACGTTTTTGGCACGCTACACCGTTATCGGCTTTCCGGCCGATACACGTTATATCAGTAATCGGCTAGTTTATTTATTTATATTGTTATTGGTTCCTTAGTCACATGGTTTATTTATTTTATCCATCTATGCCATCATCGGTTTTCAGTCAATGTATAAGTGCTCTAGTCCACATCGGCAATCGGCCGATGAGACGAGTCCAATTTGGCTTCAGCCGATTGGCTCATTGATATAATTTTTTCTATCTCCTTGTCAATTGCAGGGTCAAATTGACTAGCACGCCTACGAACCTCAAATTTTAGGACCTGCACTGGAGTTAAGCAGATCTCCTAGGCCCTCGCGTGTCTAGTGCGCCGAACCATATCATCGGCTCGTTCTCAACGCTGCCGGTGATTTTCGGTGTCAACACGTTTTTGGCACGCCTGGTGGGACCCGGAATTTCGACATGGCCGGAAAAGAGATCAAAATAGACAACGTGATCCCGGTCAGCATGGAGGATCTAACAGACGAGCAGAGACAGCAAGTCGAGCAAAATATGGCCAATTTTCAGAAACTCTGCTTGGAATCTTTTGGCATGACGCGACAAGGGCCGATTCAAAAATCTCAGTTTCCAAAACCAGGTCTGGTAGGAGAATCGAGCCGTACACCACCTGAGAGTCCACCAATAAAACCCTTACAGGAGATGGTGAATGAAGCAGTACATCATGCCCTTATCAATCAATCGGGGATCCTGGTGAACACGCTGCATAACCTCATCAAGAAGGCAATGGATGGATCGATTGCTCAAGAGCCTACTCGAGGTCCTGTTTATCTCCCACCGAAGATAGAGCCAAATCAAGTTACTTATGGCCCCAGAAAAGATATACCGGAGAATTTATTTTCACAGAATCAGGCTGGGGGGCAACAAGATATTCCTGCGGGAAACCGTCAAACGGCTTATTATGGGGGATATCAGCAGAATTACCCAGGAGGTGTTGCCGATTCAGGTAATTATCAGAGAGAATATCCCAGGCAGAATCGGCTACAAACTCCGCCCATACAATATCAGCAGGAAATCCCGAGGGAAGAGGATTTATCGGCAAGGGTCGCAGAAATAGTAAGAGAACAGTTTGGGATAAAACCAAAAGAGCAAACATTTATGTATCTGCATCCGTATCCAGAGTGGTTTGATAGGGTTCCATTGCCACACCGATACAGAGTCCTAGATTTTTCTAAGTTTTCAGGGCAGGATAGCATATCTACAGTAGAGCACATTAGCCGGTTCTTGGCACAGTGTGGAGAAGCATCGACTAAAGAGGCTCTGAGGGTTAGATTTTTCCCCTTGTCATTGTCTGGATCGGCTTTTACATGGTTTTCCTCATTACCACCGAATTCAGTTCGGGGATGGGCCGATCTAGAAAAACAATTTCACAAATACTTCTTCGCTGGAATCCATGAGATTAGACCGACAGATTTAACATCGGTTAGGCAAAGGCCAGATGAAACGGTACCAGAATATGTCCAGTGGTTTCGGGATGTTAGAAACCGATGTTACAGTTTGAATCTGAGTGACGGACATCTAGCCGATTTGGTTTTCCAGGGTCTTTTAGCGCCGATTAAAGAGAGGTTTTCATCACAAGAGTTCGAAAGTCTGGCGCACCTGGTACAGAAGGTATCGGCGCATGAAAGCCAATTTCAAGAGGCAAAAAAGGATAAATTTCAGAGAGGGGTTGTTCAGGTGCAAGTTTATTCATCGGACTCAAATCACGAAGGATCCGATGCTGAAGTTGGATTGGCGGAATGGGCTAGAAATAAGAGATCGGTATTATGCCCGTGGGTGAAGGATATCGGCAAGGAGGAGCGATACGATTTTGACATTAATAAAGCAGATAAAATCTTTGATCTGTTACTACAGGAGAAACAGATACAACTCCCACCAAATCATGTAATTCCATCAGCCGAAGAACAAAAGAAGAAAAGATATTGCAAGTGGCACAACACAATATCGCACCACACCAATGAGTGCAAAGTTTTTCGGCAACAGATTCAATCGGCTGTAGAACAAGGAAGGATCAAGTTTGAGGACAGGAAGCCGATGAAGATTGATGGACATCCGTTCCCCGTGAATATGGTTTATGCGGGATCATTGATGAATCAAGCTGATGAAGGAAGATATCGGGAATTTAGAAGATCTAGAATTACTTCATCGCAGCTGGTAGATAAATATTCAAGGCACGAAGGGGAACAACAGGCTTTGTCATACGAGGAGAGATATAATCCACATTGGGATTGCTCGTTCTTTCAATTTTGCTGGGAACGAGGGATAAGATTGCCGTTGATTAGAGATTGTCCTGAATGTGGTGTTACAAGATCCCGGATTTTTGAGCATGAAGGGTTTTCGTGAGATCGGGCGCTTGAAAGGAGAGTATCGGTACATAGCCGATTAGGGCCGATCCATGAAGAGTTTTTTGAGAAAAATGATGAAGAGGGGTCACATGGAGAATAGCAGCTCTAGAATCCTCAGTGGTGTCCTAGTGGGATATTTACGAAAAGTCAGAAAAGAAGGGCACAGTGGCTACGGCACCGAGAACAACAGGAAGAACAACAGCGAGATCACAAGGAAGCCGATCATCGTCACAAGAGGACTAAGTGGGTATGGCGCGTAAAGAAAAGTGACGATGAGATTGATCCATCGGCTCTGGTAAACATGGTCTTCTTTTTGCCTCGGGAATATAAAGCACTTTCATCTGATGAGGAAGATATTGAAGAAGTTTTTGCTCAGTTAACACTGCAATAACCTGATCGGCTATAATTGATAAGCCTGAAGAATCGAAGCATCGGCACTTGAAGCCATTGTATATCAAGGGTTATGTGAATGGGAAGCCGATGACGAAAATGCTAGTTGATGGGGGGGGGGCAGCTGTTAATCTAATGCCGTATGCTACATATCGGAATTTGGGGAAAACTGACCAAAGATTTGATCAAAATAAATATGGTGTTAAAGGATTTCGGCGGGAATCCATCGGAGACAAAAGGCGTGTTAAACACGGAACTGATAGTGGGGAACAAGACATTGCCCACCACGTTTTTTGTTATCGATGGGAAATGATCGTATAGTCTACTCCTTGCAGGATTGGATTCACGCAAACTGTTGCGTGCCCTCGACGATGCATCAGTTGTTTGATACAATGGCAGGAGATCAAGTTGAAGGTAATCCCGGCGGATCAATCGACCAATATTGCAATGACTGATTTACCGATCTGGGAGGCTGATGGTGTCGATTGTTTGTCTCAAAAAGTATGGGAAGGGGATTATCTTAAGATCACCAGTCAGGAGATACAACTGATTCGGCAAGTCGGCTCGGAACTATTACTCTGATGGGCACCATTGAAGAGTTCGAAGGGAAGTTGGGACAAGGATTTACGTCGGCTGATGCGTTTGGAAGAAAATTGATAGAGACCAGGAGATAGGCCAAGGCCGACTACATAAGTAAGAGATTGTGTCCTGAATTCCGAAAAAGAAATAGAATTGCTGAAAGAGTATCGAGATTGTTTTGCTTGGGAATATCATGAAATGCAGGATTAAGCCGATCAATTGTTGAACATCGGCTTTCCTATTAAATCAGGATATCGGGCCGTTTAAACAGGCATCCAAAGAGATTTTAAAGCAGTTATATGAGCCAATCAAAGCAAGAAATCACGAGGTTATATGATGAAAGTTTATAAGGCCGTGCCGATATGCTGAGTGGGTTTCTAATATCGTCCCGGTGGAAAAGAAAAATGAAAAAATTGGGAATATGTATCGATTTCCGGGATTTGAATAAAGCTACCCCCAAGGATGAGTACCCGATGTCGATAGCAGATTTGTTGGTAGAATGCAGCATCAGGCCACAAGATTATTAGAATTCATGGATGGCAATGTAGATTAATCAGATTTTTATGGCAGAAGAAGATATACATAAGACTGCATTTCGATGTCCTGGAGCTATCGGTTTTTATGAGTGGGTAGTAATAACATTTGGATTGAAAAGTGCCGGTGCGACATATCAGAGGGCGATGAATTATATATTTCATGGTCTCATCGGCTTATTAGTGGAAATTTACATCAATGATGTGGTGGTTAAAATCCAAGAGTGATTAAAAGCCATATAGTCGATTTGCGAGAAAGTGCTGGAATGGGCAAAGAATACGGATTAAGGATGAATCCCAATAAATGCGCTTTTGGTGTATCGCTGGGCAGTTCTTGGTTTTTGTTCATGAGCGAGAAATTGAAGTTAGTCAACGGAGCATCAGAGCCATCAGGAATACAGAACACCAAGCAACAGACAGAGCTACAGTCGTTGATCGCAAGAGTTAATTTTGTAAGGAGATTCATATCAAATTTGTCAGGAAAGGATTGAGACTTTTACTCCATTGTGAAGTTGAAAGCCGATCAAGAATGCTGTTTGTGGGGGCAGAACAGCAGAAGGCATTTGATGGATTAAGAGTTATTGAAGTTCCCCACCTGTTCTATTCCGCCCGCAGAAAGGAGTGCCGTTCAAGTTATACTTATCGGCCGATGAAAAATCCATCGGATCTGTTTTAATACAAGTTTGAAGGCAAGGAGCGAGTTGTGTTCTATTTAAGCAGAAAGCTTTTGGATGCTGAAACGAGATATCCTGTGGTGGAGAAATTATGCCTTTGTTTATATTTCTCATGCACGAAGTTGAGGCATTACATCTTATCAGCTGAGTGTACAATGGTTTGTAAGGCCGATGTGGTAAAATATATGTTATTGGCTTCGGTGTTAAAAGGGTGAGTTGGTAAATGGATCTTTGCCTTGACAGAGTTCGACTTGAGATATGAAACGGCTAAAGCAATCAAGGGACAGGCAATAGCCAATTTGATTGTGCAGCACGGAGGGGTTCATGAAGATTATGTGGAGCCGATCCCGTGGACTTTATTTTTCGATGGATCGGTTTGCAAGCATGGATCTGGTATCGGCTTGGTCATTGTATCGCCTCGGGGGGCAACTTTTTTTTTGAGTTTTCTTTTTTACAATTAAAAACCTATCGGACCAATAATCAAGCGGAGTACGAGGCCGTATTGAAAGGACTTCAACGTTTTACGGAGATCGGAGCCGATATCAGTAGAGATCATCGGAGATTCCATTATTAGTGATCAACAACAATTGTCTGGGAATATGAGTGCAGAGATGATGTTTTGAGATCGTATTTATAAGAAGAATGTACGGATTTGTTGAAGGGATTCGATGATTTATCAATGGATCATATTCCTAGAGAGGCAAAATTTAGAAGTCAATGATCTTGCATAAATTGCTTCGGGTTATCGGCTGAATAACAGGCTTTTGAAGTTGAAATAGCCGATAATAATATTCAGGATAAAGCGTATGATTGGAGATGGGAAATAAATTGATTATTACAGATCCATCGCAATCGGTTTCCAGGAAACTTCGGTATAAAGCTACTAAATATGTGTTGCTTGAATGAGGAGTTAATTATCGAAACTTTTGAAGGGTTCTGCTAAGATGCCTAAAATTTGGAAGAAGCCAAAGTGGTTATGTGTGAAGTACATGAGGGTATCTGTCAGAACTCATCAATCGGCTCTAAGATGAAGTGGATATTGAGAAGAGTTAGGATATTTTTGCCGACAATGTTGGAAGATGCTTCAATATATTATAAGGGATGTCAAGAGTTGCCAGAAGTTTGAAATATACAGTGAGCACCAGCATCGGCTATGAATCCTATCATCAAATCGATGGCCGTTCAGAGGATGGGAATTGATATGATCGGCCAGGTTACCCTCCGTCAAGTAAAGGCATAAATTCATATTGGCGCAACAGATTGGATTTTACAAAGTGCGTGGTAGAAGCGATTCCTGTTGAAGAAAGTCAGACGTCCAGGATACGATGTTTGTAAGGAGCATATAATTTATCGGTTTGGAATTTCTCAGACTATAACTACCGATCAGGGTCTATTTTTGTGTCCGATGAGTTTCAACAATTTGCTGCCAGTATGGGGATTAAGTTACTGAATTATCACCTTTTATGTCAAGCTAATGGACAGGCGGAAGCTTCGAATAAGAGTTTGATCAAATTATCAAGCGGAAGATTGATGAACAGCGGAGATGCCATACTACTTAGCGCCGATTCATTATGGGCTTATCGAATGGCATGTCATGGGTCTACTCGGGTGCCACCATATCAATTGGTATATGGGCATGAAGCAGTTTACTTGGGAAACTAACATTGGCTCTAGGAGGATTCTTTGCAAAATCAACTGACAGCGATGTATTATTATAATTTGATGACAGATGAACTTGAGGATTTGGCTCAGATAATCGATTAAGGGCCGCTGGAAAAGATCAAGGAAAATAAAGCTAGTGGTGCTAGGCATTACAACAAAAGGTGATGGATTAAATCGTTCGCTGAGGGAGATATTGTGTGGAAGTTGATTTTGCCCGATCGGGTCAGAGATGGTAAATTTGGAAAGTGGTCACCTAATTGGGAAGTGCCCTATCGGATTAATCGTTGTGTACCTGGCAATGCTTATATATTGGAAGATCTCGAGGGAACAGAATTTGCTAAGGCACTTAATGGGAAATACCTCAAGAAGTACTATCCTAGCATTCGGATCAACTCCTGAATCGGCTAAATGCGGCCGATTTCTAAAACAGTTCAAAGTGAAAGCCGATGTTGTTACATCGCCTAAAGACAGCCGATATCAATTGATATCGCCTTTAGATCAAATAAGTAAAATATTAAGTGGAGATGGAGTATGATGAGTAAATAACAGAGCTGATTAAGTTATATTACAGCGAAAGTTTAATCGGCATGTTTCAAAGAACCATCAAAGTCATCAATGTTAAGATTTACAAGAATTTTTGGATTGATTCGATTGCGCGCAGACGAACTTGGTCGATCTCACTGATGGCGTGGATGTCTTCTTCATCGGTCCCTGAGATAGTCTTTATGTTCTTGCGCTGATGGACAACTTGACGCACTGCTGCTGCGACCTTGGCTTCTTGATCTTGTATGACTCGTGGTAGGCCGATGAGCTGGGATTCTGTTGTTGCGATATCCTTGCGGATTTTTTCAAGTTCTGCCAGCAGATCGGCTTCACTTTTCTTCAACTGATCCAGTTTGGGTTGGAGTTATTGAGGAGCAGCTAACATATCGTCAAGCCTTTTCTTTTTTGTTTGAGCTAATAGCCGATCGGTTTGGATGTCTTGGACCATCTTCTGTTGATTAGCACGATCGGCTATACGTTGCCTGAGCTTGACGAGTTGGAATTTGTGGGATTCTAGGTATGCTGCAGGGGTCAAAGCGTCAACGAGCTCTTCGGGCAAGTGATGCTCAATCTCTACAAATCTTGCCCGGATCGGCCTGCAATCCTCCACCAATGCGTCGATCGGATTTTCCAGCAGACGAATGATATTCAACAAGTATTCGCGCACGTCGGCTGGAAAAGATGGTTTGGTTATTGCGCTGGTGGCTGTTTCTTCATCTGCATCCAGGTACTTGCCGATGTTGAAGGAGAACAAATCGGCTAAGGACTGCAGGTTGACATTGGTAAAGGGATCAGTAGTGAGTTAAAATAAAGTATGGTTGTAAAGAAATTACCTGAGGCAGGGAAGGGGCAGCTTGAGGAGTGACATCGGCATCAGATGGTTGAGTAGGTTGTTCTTCAGGATGGCCGATGTCTGGTGCCGAAGTAGGAGCGGTCTCAGTATCGGCTTCAGGGCTAGGTGCTGGAATTGGAATAGCTGCAGAAGTCATCGGCTCGATGCTTGCAGGGATGTCAGTAGAAGGTTGAGGTTCGGGAGCCGATGACTCAAGCTGGAAATAAGATTGATAATGTGAAGATGGGAAAAAGATGATAATATCAAGACTTAGCACATACCCGCGGAGATGAAGAGGCCGGTGTTGTTTCAATAGCAGGAGGCGCCGCAATCACGACATCGGCACTGATTTTCTATTTCTTCTGAGGGCGAGATGCCAGTTCTTGCGTTTTGGTCTGTCGGCCGTGGCGCCCGGAGAAGAGCTGATGGAGGGGGAGCATCATGCCCTAGGTGTGGGTTGGCCGATGGTGGTTGGTATATAATCGGCCGGCCACTGGTGCTTATTGTCAGTGGCTCCACATCAACAGCCTGCAAGATAGGATTGTAAGAGATGATCGGAAAATGATTCAAAGATAGTGGAATATTACCTCTTCATCGGATTCGATGTAGTTGGAGTTGAGGCGAGAACAGTAATGGATGGCCGATGAGTTGAATAGATGTTTCCTCCATTCTGACCACATTGGGAAAGAGCTTGGGTATTGGCAGTGCATACCTCCACATCGGTGGCACTGCCCAGAGATAGGGATTCTGTTAGCATCCGTATTCGGTCATACTCTAAAGCACTGTTTACATTGCCCCGGGCCTGGAGTTTGTCGATGAAGAACAAGCCGATGGGGAGTTGACCGAGGCCAAGCTGGCGGGAGCCGACCGTTGGGTGATAGAATTCATATGATGGTTGTGATCGGCCCTGAGAGAAGCTAGTTGGTAGAAGACGGGGAGTAATGGCCGATAGAAATATGGTCTTCGATTCATCATTGGCCAGAACGTCAAGTGGATTGAAGTTGGAGGGCATCTCAAATGATGATGCGTCATCATATGCAAACCACAGTGTGGTATCCCTGGTGAAGCCATAATAAAGACCTTTGAACCATTGGCTAAGGCCAATAGGAGATATCTTGCAGCCAGAGAGGGCCGATGCAGCTTCGCCAAAAGAGATGCATCGGCGATAGATGGATTCCTGTTCTTCTTGATGATCAGCTGGGAAAGTTTGATTAAGGAAGGTGGTCTCAGGAATTGCCTTGGATGTGTACATGTTGAGCCATAACTGCACAAACCACCAAGGACCCCCGATATGGCCGACTGGTTGACCGGTCGATAGCTTGACTGCCACCTGATGCAGCAGCTGATAAGTGGCGCCAAGAAGATATTGCCCCAAGGGAACTTGTTTCCGATCGGCTAAACATTCTGCCAAACATTGCATATTGGTTGTTGGGCCAAGGGTTGCACTGCCGAAAACGAACCATTCTAACCACAGATTCAGGAAAACGACGTGTTCCCGATCATCGACTGGTCCAGTCCCTTTGTTATGGATTGATATGTACTTGGACCAACTACCAATGTTCTTTGCTTAAAGCCGATGAGTAGGCTTAAATTGGAGGTTGAAGGGATTGATGTAGCTCGTTGTGTTGAGGCAGGTAAGCATGGTTACATCTATCAAAGTTGGGGTCATCGGCCCATGTCCAAATAAGTAGGCATTGAGGGCGTCTGACCAGAAATACGAGGCCGATGCGAGCAGAGGTTCGTTCTTCTCCATCTCGGCCAGGGAGAGATTGATGCAGTGGCTGAAGCCATCACGAAGAAGAAAATGGGAGGAGATCGGAGGTTGAAGAAGAAGACCGTAGCGATTCGCCTGGGTTCGCCGGAGTTCATCGAGGTCTCGGAAGAAGTGGAAAGGACTCTGGTGATATGAAAGTGTAAAGAAAGGAGGCTAGGAAGGCAAAGCGGTTTATAGAGGTAAGATGACCGGGCGGGAATCGAGGCCGTTGGCACTATTTCAAACATTTAAGGAAAGTGGGCTACCTTGGGCAGCCTCGGTGAGAAAGAAATCTGAAG
Organism: Oryza meyeriana var. granulata; assembly: GCA_003991445.1. Taxonomy (NCBI): domain Eukaryota; kingdom Viridiplantae; phylum Streptophyta; class Magnoliopsida; order Poales; family Poaceae; genus Oryza; species Oryza meyeriana. Next base: position 92,394 of record RYFJ01002671.1, on the reverse strand, counting down.
CCCAAACAGAAGAATTTCGAAGTTCGATAACAAACTCCGAAGTTGGGGGGCATGTGTTAACGCCAAAATTTGGTGCGGTTCTTTATTAAATTCGGTTAAGGAGATGTTACAGTCAATTAACGGGGATTAATCCAGAGGAAGCCGAGTTCAGGAAATGATCGTGAAGACCACGGGAAGGCAGTTAAATATCTTATCTGTAATTAGGTAGGGATAATATTTTTTTAGGAAACCTGATCTCGTGTCCGATCAGGGTTTGTTAATTTTTCTTTTATAGTTAGGAAATTCCTGTTTCGTATCCGATCAGGACTGTATCAACTCGGGGTATAAATACGTATGCCCGGGGACCATAAAATATATCAAAGAGATCAATACAAACTTCGGCGCATCGCCACCCTATTCAACGGGTTCTTGCTTCTCGAACCGGGCTACATCGGTTAAGTTCGACCTCCTGCGAGAGGGTAAGGTCTCGTTACCTCGACTACCGTATCGGCTAGACTTCCTCAGTTCGGTCCGATATTCTAGTCGGCCTACGGTAGTCGGCTTATCACGATATATCTGTTCTGTCTACGGCTGCATCAGTTAGGTTTGATCCTCATAGGCCGAGTAGGCTCTATCACATCAACACGTGCATAGATTTATCGGCTTACTGAGTAATAACTTATCATAAGTTGTGCTGCATCGGTTAGGTCCGACCTACTAAACTGCGTGATAAGTTATTCTGCTAAGGTTGATCGGTTTTATGCAAGCGTTTTATCGGGATGTATAGCCGATAAGTTATCATATAGTTCATCACGATTGCATTAGATCTATCGGCTCATTGAGGTTCTTTTATCGTTATTAATCTGTGCTGCATCAGTTAAGTTTGACCTACTAGATTGATAACGATAGATTTATCCTTGTTAAGCCGATGGGTGTTTATGCAATGTTCTATCGGAGTGCCTAGCCGATAGGTTATCTTTTGTTAATTAAGGCCGATTACATTGTTCAACACGTTTTTGGCACGCTACACCGTTATCGGCTTTCCGGCCGATACACGTTATATCAGTAATCGGCTAGTTTATTTATTTATATTGTTATTGGTTCCTTAGTCACATGGTTTATTTATTTTATCCATCTATGCCATCATCGGCTTCTAGTCGATGTTTAAGTGCTCTAGTCCACATCAGCAATCGGCCGATGAGACGAGTCCAATTCGGCTGTCAGCCGATTGGCTCATTGATATAATTTTTTTTATCTCCTTGTCAATTGCAGGGTCAAATTGACTGGCACGCCTACGAACCTCAAATTTTAGGACCTACACTGGAGTTAAGCAGATCTCCCAGGCCTTCGCGTGTCTAGTGCGCCGAACCATATCATCGGCTCATTCTCAACGCTGCCGGTGATTTTCGATGTCAACACAGTGCGCTTACACCAATGTTAGACAATGGGCATCTAGAAGAAACAGGTGTCACAGATAAATTAAGAAGTATGACTGGGAAGCCATTCAGTATGATCTGAGATGGGGCAAATAAAATCAGCAATAGTTTGATACAAATTTACAGACAAGAAAGTATTGCAACTGGTTGGTGAATTAATAGCCTAAAGAAAAAGGAAAACATAACCACCCAAAGTTCACTACCTTGTCATGTATGGGCTGTTCAGATTGCTCACCAGAAGGATTGCATAAAGTAAAATCCCTGTTATATAAATCCCGAAATCAAAGAAAGGCACATATAGAAAGATTTCATGGGTGAAAAGGATATTTTTAGTAATGCAAACTTGGTCTTAATGAAAACTCTGACCTAAGGAATATTAATTGGTCCACACCAACAGCCTACATGAAGCACAATTGTCAAAGATAACTTATACAAATTTATATGATCCCAACTCTCAAGTGCCTCAATTAATTTTACCTGTGTCTTGCGTACTCATCATCATACATCCATGAGCTCACGACATACATCCATGAGCTCGCAGTCATGCACTTATGCTCATGCAATCAATCAGATGGCCACACATAGGAGCCATAGGACCATAACAGTACAATAACAATACAATAGGACCAATATAGAGTACGACCATAGGAGCCACCATAACAGTACAATAAGAAAGTTTAAATTAGAATAATAATATGCTAAAATTCTGGTTCATCCTTGAGAGCAGTCTTCAATGCATTCCCATTGCCACCAAATTCACCTAATAGCATAAAAATAAATGAAGTGCTATGATAGGTAGAGCTTGCACACACATAAGTACTAAAAACTTATTATAGAAAGAAATAGAGGTAGTATAGGTAAGAAATCAATATACCTAACATGTCACCACGACCCAAGCTTGCACACACATAAGTGCTTCCACAAGTTGTGGTGTAAGTTGACTGCGATTTGACTAATCACCCTCCACAGTACTAAATGCAGATTCAGATGCTACTATTATCACAGGATTGCCATAATGCCCCGAGCAATATTTCTCAAAGTTGGGTACTAATCCTCTAAACTTCCACAAATTAATTATATCAAAATCTTGAGTTCTAGGCAGTGGTTGCTCATCCAAGTACAAATCTAACTCTGTGCGAATCTGTGAGAAAGAGACAGCTGGTTGTCCCAGACATATTTGATTCAAATATATCAAACACTTCATCTCCTCCATTACTCTAGACACCACTGCTAGAAGGTGCAGTAGGATCAGAAGTTCCAACACCCTCCATATGATCTTGGTATTGCAGCACTAATTTGTACAAATTCTGTCTAACTGCATTAATTTCATTCAATGCGTACTCATCTCCATAAATTTTCCTATAAGCTGCAGTCAACAGATGAAGTTTGTATCTAGGGTCCAAGACAGTAGCAATGGCCATAAGACCATGCACGTCACTCCAATACTTCTTAAATTTTTCTATCATTAAATCTGACATTTTTTTTGTACATTTGGATCATCACTACTTGCCCATTTCTTCACAGCCATATAAATACCACAAATCTTGGGAAAAAACAGATTTGCCGTAGCATATTTTCTACCCGAGAAAGCCTCAGTTGCATCAAAAAATATTTTCAATCTATCGCAAAGGTCCCTAGCAAACTTCCAATCATTATTAGATGGAAAATAAGGAGAAAACAACTTGTCACGAATAACAAGTTTTGCAAATACTTCTTGATATGACAATACAATGGTAAGCATGATATAAGTACTATTCCATCTAGTTTTGCAATCAAGGGCTAATTTTTATCATACTTAATGTTAAGTTCCTTAGCAATCTTTTTAAATTTCTCATGCCTTTTTGGTGTGGCTGACCAATATCCAACACTATCACGAACCCTTTCAATGCTTTTATCCATAATAGTCATGCCATCTTTCACAATTAGGTTCAAGATACGTGCACAACAACGCATATGCAAGAACTTTGTATCTAATATAAGAGTGTCAGTAGGCAACTTATCTAGCATCTTCTCCATTAGGTTGTCATTGGTGCTACAGTTGTCAAGTGTAATAGTGGACAACCTCCTCTCAATATTCCAATCAGCAAGAACATCATGAAGAACTTCACTTATAACTACACCGGTATGCGGGGCTAGCACATAAATGAACCTATAAAATAGAAAATATTGCAAGAAAGTGGAAACATTATTATAGACTCCGTAGTGGTAAGAAGCATGAAAATAGTGAATGTGCAGCACATATTGAACATACCTTAAAAAAAAACCTTTCAGGTTCCAATCATTATTAATGAAGTGAGCAGTGACTGCCATGTATCCTTTGTTTTGATGACTAACTGTCCACATGTCAGTAGTGATGGCAACATGACTTTGGAGCTTTTGAAAATAATTAGTGATGGCCACCTTATTGACCCCAAGCAACTCAATGATATCCTTCCTAATTGTGTTTCTAGACACAACCTTGAACAAAGGTTGCAATGCAACACAAAACTTTCTAAAACCAGCATGTTCAACAATAGAAAATGAGTACTCATGGAGGCAAATCATGAGTGCAAGTTCTTTCCTAGCAACCTCTTCATCAAAGACATATTTTCCTAGGGTGACTCTCTCATCTGACTTTGTTTCTATCCTCAAATTGGACTGTGTAAGACCTTTTCTAGCTTGCCTAAACTTACAGGTTTTAATATGGTCTAACAAATGTTTAGTCCCATTACGACTTTCTGCTCCAAGCTTGTTGCGACACCATTTGCATTCAGCTTTCCATACACCATTTATTTTCTTCTTAACAAAATCATGCCAAGCTACTGATTTAAGCCTCTTATTCTCAGGTTGTGTAGCTGTACCTTCTGAGTCCATGGCCGTGGGTTCTTACTCTTCGATAGAGTTTGGAGTAGAGCTTGGTGCCAATGCAGTCTGGGACTCACTGGTGGCAGTCGGATTCGACATGCTGTCCAAAAAGAAGGTGCTAAAACGTGTTATTGTTAAAAACACAGATCAGGGCATCTATCCATTAAGAGTGTGTTTGGTTTGAGGGACCGGAGCTTCACCTGAGGTCGAACCGGCTGGTCACAAATGAGATAGGGTGCCGCTGTCGCCTGCCCAAGTGCCCAGCCAGCTGTCGCCCTGCCGCTGTCGTCGTCGCCTGCAGCTGTCGCCCTGCCACTGTCGCCGTCGCCTGGCTGCCCTGCCCTGCCCAGCCAGCTGCCGGTGCCGCCCGCCGCTGCCGCCTGCCGCTGCCGCCTGGCTGCCCTACCCCGCCGCCTACCCCGTGCCGATGCCGCCCGCCCCGTGCCGCCGCCGCTCGCTGCCTGCCCCGTGCCGTCGCCGCCCGCCGCCTGCCGCTGCGAAGAGAGAGGAGGCGATGGGGAATCGGGGATTAGGTTGGCCGGTTGGGGATTAGGGTTGAGGAGGAGTGAGTTTATATAGTCTGGGCTAATGGGTTTACTGTTACTTCGGGGCCCCGCGGATGACCCGCGGGTTCAGATCCTCCCTTGAACCTGGACTCGCTTTTAACCGGGGCCTCGCCCCCAACTACCCGCGGATCCAAAATGCCACCCACCCCCACCTCCGTAGGGGCAGGTCCCCACTAAGGACCTGGCCCCTACGGGGAAATTGCCACCCCTCTATGTCACAGAGTGGTCGAAACGAAAAGGCACACAAGGTTTGTGATGCTGATGCGTACACACCAAAGGTCAATCTTTAACGAATTTTTTTCATTTTTATATTTATTTAATAAAATATTTATAAAACTACATTTTCATTTAAAACATTTACAAAAATATACCCCTGCCGTCCTCTGGGAGGGCGATTTTTAAAAATCGCCCTTCCAGAGGGTGATTTAATGACGTGGCTGACGGCCGTTGGCCGCCCGTCAAGCAATTTACAGGCGGCTCCCTGGGGCACCTAAAAACCGCCCTCTGAGAGGGTGGCAAGGGGGCCGCCTGCAACAATCCGGCCGGGAGCCAGCGGGGGCAAGCGCGGGCGGGCGCGGGCACGGGCGAGGGCGAGGGGCGCAGGGGCGGGTGCGGGCGCGAGCGCAGGCAAGGGGAGAGGGCACGAGCGCGGGGGAGGGCGCGGGCGAGGGCGGGCGCGGGCACGGGTGAGGGGCGCGGGGCGAGGGCGCGAGCGGGCGAGGGCGCGGGCAAGGCGAGGGCGCGGGCGGCCGCCTGTAAAATGGTCGGCCCCGGCCGGATTTTTGCAGGCGGCCCCTTGCCGCCCTCTCCGAGGGCGGTTTTTAGGTGGCCCGGGGGCCGCCTGCAAATTGGCTGACGGCCGTTGGCCGGGCAGCGAACGGCCGTCAGCCATGTCATTAAATCGTCCTCTGGAAGGGCGATTTTTAAAAATTGCCCTCCTAGAGGGCGGCGGGGGTATATTTTTATAAATGTTTAAAATGAAAATGTAGTTTTGTAAATATTTTATTAAATAAATATAAAAATAAAAAAATTCAATCTTTAACCGCATAAAACTGACGCCACATGATATGAAGATTGGGCCGCAGCCAACGCGGCCGGTTCACGCTATATGGGCCCCATTAGGCCACAGCTGGACTAGATGATGTTGCAGTTACATCCACCAGCACAACTGATTAATTACTACTCGCTGATAACCTCAATATTAACATAGAGAAATCTAAATACCCCTACAAATCGCTTGTTTTTTCACTCTCTCCTATAACTAAATTTCATACATAAATTTTCTTACAAGTCAATTTCTCTTCTAGTTTCTCACCCTGTTCAGTTTTTACCAATTTCTCGTCATACACTCAATTTCTCGTATCCCGTGGGCCTCCGTCGCAGCAGCGTGTACAGCGAAGTTCCCTCACCACTTCAGCGGTAACATGCTCATTAAACACTAAACGGTGGTTGATGTATCTTGTATCTCTATTAGTGTTTTAGGGCAAACACTAAGTCTTTTATCAAAGCAATAGGAAAAGGCAGAGCGAAGTCATATTCAAGGGATAGTTTAAAAGTGAGTAAAAAGAAAAAACATCATATAAAATAAGGTGAGTTATTAGCACATGATTAATTGAGTATTAATTATTTTAAACTTAAAAAAATAGATTAATATAACTTTTTAAAACAACTTTTATATAGTAAATTTTGCAAAAAAAATTCACCGTTTAATAGTTTGAGAAACGTGATTACTAGAAATAAAAGAGTTTTTCCTATACTGGACTTTGAGAATGAAGGGTTTTGCACCAAGAGTTTGAGAGTGTGTGTGTACCTGTGTCCTGTGTAGTCATCCAGAAAGGAAATCATCGATGAGGTGCCATTAGCTACGATCAGCTTAATAATATTCCTTGTCGCACTAGCTACGATCAGCTGTGCAATAAGCTTGCCTGTCAGTTCGTTGTTGCCTCGCTTGGACTTCATAGCTCACACATTGATATAGTAATCGCTCGTCAACTGGTACTGCGTGCGTGCGAACAAGAGAATTTTTTTATTTTTATATTTTGTAAAAAAAATATTTATAAAAGTATTTTTAATTTTTGAAATTTTACAAATCTATACTCTAATGCCCTCTAGGAAAAAAACGTCCTCTCAGAGAACGTTTTGGTGACGTGACAGACAGCCTTCGGCCGCCACTGTCGGGCGGCTGTCGAGGCGGGTGGCAAGGAGGCCGCCTACAACTAAAGGATGATAAGGGTGCCGCCTGTAAAATGGCCAACCCGTGGGGCCATCACTTTTGTAGGCGGCTCTCTTGCTGCCCTCCTAGAGGATGGTTTTTTCTCGGCCAGAGGACCACATGTACAATGGCCGACGCCGTGGTTGGCTATTTTGCAGACGCCCCGCTTGCCGCCCTCTGGGAGGACGGTTTTTGTCTGGCCAAGAGGCCGCCTGCATAAATGGCGGCTGCTTGACCGCTGAGACAGGGTGTTGTTAGCAAAAGTGTTAAAAATCGTCTATGGGAGGCCACTTTTTTAGTGGCTCGGTATAAAACCCCTTTCCAGTCTCCGAAAAGTTCATAAAATTCCTAAAAATAACAAAAAAAAAGAAGAAAGAGCTGAGAGGGAAGACGAACGAAAGTGGCGAAGCCCTGCCAGTTTGCGAATTCGTTTGCAGGTAAAATCTTTTGTTCCTTTGCAATTTTTATTTGTATTAATGAATTGATGTAGTATTGTACTAGTTATGTGTATCATACTATATGAAAATAAGTTGTTACATGTCACGCCCAGATATTTACCTGAATTTCTAAAGCTAATTTGTGCAATAAATCCTCGTCCAGGAATCAGTCGAAGCACACAAATCGACAATTTCATAAACATAACCAAATACGGATTAACGATAAATACTTACAACAGAGGCACTTAGTCCTCAAACAGAAGAAAACAGCAGCGGAACAACAACTAGCATAGCTTCAGCTCCAAACCACAGGCAGCTCAGCTGGAGTATAAGCAAAACACCAAACTTCTCCTCCTCGCAAAGCTTCACTCTAAAGATTGCAATAATGCAAGACCGAGTACCACCTACCGTACTCAACAAGCCACACTAGGGAATGCAATGTAATACAATAGGATACCAAAAGAATGGCATAATATGGTTTATTTGCATAAAACAATATTTAAAACATTTACATTTAAAACCATTAAAAACAGTGTAGTTTAATTATTATCAGCATTTAACTAATCTCTGAACAACGCTTCAATACAGTTCAGGCCCAAAACCACAACTTCTCCAAACAAGAGCTATCAATATTCCATCATTTATTTCCATTAATAAGTAGTGTGGGACTAATCACAGAAAATATTGCTAGGCTCGTCCTTAACCGTGGGCACGGCTATTCGAACAGTTTTACTCTGGCCAGAGGTGTACCAATTTACCCACAAGACACACCTCCACAACACATCACTGTGCGCTTTAATACCACCACGGTACCTCGGAAAGGAGTTGTGACAGGATTATCCATGTAACTCGCACAATAGGAGAGCCTCCCGCCAAACCTCCGGTCTTCGGTAGGGGTGATCAATGCCCTCCCCGCAAGACGGCTCGACGCCCAAATGCATGGACTTATTGTCACTGCCATGTGTGGACTTCTACCAGCCACAAACACGCCCTGGTGCCTCCTATTGAACTCGGCACACTTCAAACTCCTGCTATCTCATACTAGCTTGTGGTTAGCACGATAAATGCTTCGCAACAAGTAGTCCGCGAACCGGTCCTTAATTGTCATGAGCACTGCTAGCAACATCACAATCTTGGTACTCACAACCCACCATTCAGTCAAGTTTTAGTTGACATAGTTAATCAACCACGATTCACTGTCGTGAAAACATAGCCATTTAACATTAATTAATCAGGATGAATGAATGGTTTCCCACATAAAATGATACTACAGTTTCTAGGCATGGCTAAGCAAATCCAAAATAATCTAGCCAGATAAATAATTAAACATCCAGCTAGTCAATATTATTACTCAGGGTATCAACGTAAAGGAATCAATATCGACATGGCCATAATAGTTAAGGATCATAGGGTAATAAATAAATACCCATATAATGTCATTCCAAAACATTTCATACAATAACTTTAAAATAAAATAGATTTCTCAAATGGGATCAACATGCTCAAGAAGATTATCGTGTGATTTGCCTTGCAAACGAAAACGTCTTCAATCGCTCTTCCGAACTCTTCCGTAGACTCCACGATCTTCCGAAACGGCGATTATACGTAACTACACTAAAACAATGAAAACCCTAAGAAATTCCAAATAAACAGTATATAAAAATACATAAACAAGTAAATTATGATTTTAGATGAATTTAGAAAGAATAACGGATCGATTCGGAGTTCAAACGGAAAAGATACGGCTGTTGGAAGATTGAAGTCAAAATAAATCCAAAAAGAATTAAAAAAAAATATTCTCAGGAATATTTTCTAGATTTTTAGATTAGAATAATTATTTTAAATAAATGCTGATACGTGGGATCCACGGTAGAGTCACACAGCGGAGCAGTCGAGCAAGGCCATCCATGGCGGCTCGGCCGAAGAGGACGGCACAGGGACAGGACATCGGCAACCGACGGCTTGCAGCAGCGGCGCGAGGCGGGCGCACAGGAGCAGGCGCAGGTGCTGGTCTGGCGGTGGCAGGCGGCGAAGCCGGCGGAGAGGAAACGGTGACGGCGGTAGACGGGAACAGGGGCGGCGGCCTGGGGCAGGGCACAACGGGCGGCAGCGCCGGGGAGGAGACGACGACGGCGGAACCGACGGCGACGACCACGACGAACAGGGGAAAAAGACGAGGCGCCGGTGTAGATGACGACGGCGATGCCGACGACGACGACCAAGGCACACAGAGGCGACGAGGAGAGGCGCCGTTGGGGCAACACGGCCGGAGAGGAGGCTTTGATGCCCGGGGGGGGGGGGGGGGGGGGGGGGCGGGGGCGGCGGGAAGAGGGCGTGGCTACGAGGATGCTCACCGGCGACGACTTGCAGGAGCAGCGGCGGCTTCCCAGGGTGGCGGCAGAGGCAGTCGGCGGGTGGCAGGCAGCAGAGGCAAGCGGAGGCGCGTGGAGGCCGGGGTGGCGAAGGACCGACGACCGCAGCCGAGCGGCGACACTGGCTCCTGGCGTCGGCACGGCGGGGCAGCGCACGGGAGCGGCGGTGCTAGCGCGGCGGCGGCGTGCAGAGGCGACGGCGGCCTGGCGCTGGCGGTGCGGCGGCGGCCTGGCGGCGTGGAGAGGAGCTGAGCCGGCTAGGGCACGGGGCGCAGCAGCTAGCTTTATAGGGGAGAGACTCCGGCGGCGGCACGGGAGCGGCGGCCGTTGCGGGGCGTCGGCACGGCTCAGGACTCGGCCGACTAGGCCGGGTCGGCAGCGGCGCAGCGGACTGGGCGGAGGTTGGACGCAGGCCGGCGCGGGCGCGGTGGCAGGCCGGCAGGCCGAGGGCGAGCAGGCCGGGGCTGGAGCGGTGCGGCGCAGGCAGGCTCGAGCCGGCCATCCGAGTGAGAGAGAGAGGTCCAAAGAAGGGAGATAAACAGGAGAGAGAGAACCAGAGAAAAAAGAAAAGGAAAATAAGAGAAAGGATGGGAAAAAAAATAAAAGAAAGGAGAGGGGTTTTCTGGCAAAATCCCAAAATTTGGAAAATTGGAATTTATAAATTCAAGGAATATTTCCGAATCAAAATTGTAGAAATATTCGGAATTTTGGGAATATTGGAATTTAGGAAAATATTTTGAATATTTTGGTTTTGTTTTCGGGAATGAAAATCTCGGGAATATTTTATGGGATCCAGGAATGGGAAAAACTTTGGAGTATTGGAGGATTTGGATTTATTTCAAAGGACCTAGGTTTTTGTGGAGACCAAGGAAATTTAAATAAAAAGGAAATATGGATATTTTATAAAAAGGGAATGAATAGATTTGAGACGCTCGGATTTGGAACTTTGGGGGAATTTTTCTGGAGTGGAACTTTTCAGGAATCAAAGATTCAGGAACGACAACCCGAGAAAGGTACAAAGAGATTTGACAGAGAACGACCCGAGAAAAGGAATTTGAAATCTGTTTAAATAATTACTGAAATTGATCTTTGTGATATTAAAATTAATTCTGGAGCTCCGAAAATTCGAGAAAATTTCAGAGAGTTTAATTACACACAAATGATTTATTAAAAATAATTTGAACCATGATTTATTAAATAAGTTTTTATTTCCTATTTTTACTTTACGTAATTAATTTGCTTTATAATTTAATATAAATTTTGGAAAATCAATTATTAATTAATTATTTAATTCCCGAAAAATAGGGCTGTGACATTACACTCGTAGATCTGTAATTTTTAGTCAACTTATTAGGCGACGTAATTTTTTTAGAGATGATAGTTATAAAATATCGATTACACAGTATTAGATGTGATGAGAATGTTGGTACTTAGTTTAACTCTATTTTTTCATCAATAGAGATGTCAAATAAGTTGGTATTTCAGTTATTTCACGGGCAAGAGAATGTCAGGTATGGTCCATAGGGTGTAGATCTATCGGAGTTCAGTTCAACAGCTAAGGGCATTGATAGATCAGCTGAGAGAAGTTTCGAGTCAGTGTACAACTGGTTGATGTGAGACTTCCGAGTCGACACTCAGATCAACGCAATAACCATGTATGTTGTAGTCAGTTGTACAATCGAAGGTTTTTTTGAGAACTGATGCCGGTGGATTGCACTATCACTTGGAGATGGTACATGAAGAATGCATTTCAACATAGTTGGCCACTTGGCATACTTGTGTGGGTGTACGAGAGGGATAACACCGTTGCAATAGCCGTGCAATATGATGAGGGTCCAAGTATGACGGGAGATGATGCCGAAACAATGGAGGAAAATAAAGGAGAGCACGAAGAAGATAAGCAGCCAACAAGTGTGGCAGACGAGAGAGAGCTAATCGACACCATCGTTGAGAAAATGGATAGGGAAGATGCTGATAACGAACATGGAGAGGATGATGAATCGTCCGATGAGGACAATGTAATGCCTGCAGAATGGACCAACGAGAACTACTCCAGGCTTTTTATCTCCAAGTAGTATCATGTGCCATGGGAGTATAAGGAGAACGAGGTTATCTAGAGGGCTAAGTATGCATACATAGAGGATTTAAAGTAGGTAGTAAAACAATGGGCGGTGTCACTTCAGAGGGAGTTCTAGGTCGTGAAGTCAAGCAACTTGGTGTATGAAGTGAAGTGCGTGAAGGATAGGTGCCCATGGCGAGTACACGCGTTCAAGGGTAAATGAAAGAATTATTGGCAAATATCAATCGTGATCAAGGATTCATGTCCCTTACAAGGGGTCGAGAAATACCATAGAAACATAATATCTGCATTTGTTGCAACAGAGATGTACTCTCACGTTGTGAACAACCTGGGGTACGAACCATGGTCAATTGTTAGGCATATTGAGGAGAAATTTAAGTACACAATTAGCTATGCGAAGGCCTGGAGGACGAAACAGAAGGTTATGGAGATGAGATTTGGCACATTTGAAGTATCGTATGATAATTTGCCTCATCTTTTAACCTGCATTCTATAGAGTAATCCGGAGACCTACTACGACTTGAAAGCTTTCCCATTAATTGACCATCATAACCAAAGTGTGTTGTAACGACTATTCTTTGCATTAGGTGTTTGCACTCAGGCATTTGTGCATTGTCGTCCCATCCTCTGCATTGATGAGACATTCCTGACTGGAAAGTACAGAGGACAAATATTGACAACAATTGGAGTTAACAGAAACAACTAAGTTCTACCCGTGCCTTTTGCTTTTGTTGAGAGCGAAAACACTGATAGCTGGTACTGGTTCCTAGAACGGGTTAAGTCTGCAGTTGTATGGATGAGGCCAGACATATGTCTAATACATGACCGTCACGCCGGCTTGCTATGGGCAATTGAGGAATTGAGGGATGGCTGCGTAGATAAGGGGTACCCACCAAGGTGGTCTGATGTTTGAAGTAGATGGTGCATGCGTCATATAGGTGCTAATTTCTACAGCTAGTTTAAGAATAAGCACCTTATGGATCTTTTCAAGAGGTTGTGCGTCCAGAATCAAGAGAAGAAATTCAATGAGCTTTACAAGAGGTTGGATGAGCTAACGTCTAAACAAACAAAGGAGCAGTCCAGGAGTGCTACCCTTGTAGAGGATGAGGCTCCACAAGCACTTGGACCTCTACTAAGTGATGGACCTCGTATGAGAAGAAGGTCGGCATCGTCGATTAGGAAATTTGGAGTGGATTGAGAATGAGCCAAAGGAGAAATAGATCTTGTTGTTTGACGAAGATGGTTCTCGATTTAGCATAATTACCACAAATTTGGCAGAGGTTTACAACTGGGTCATACGTGGTGTTCAAGGGCTCCTACTTGTTGGCACTATTGAATTTATCTTGCATGGCATATGCACGTACTTCAGAGATCGGTTCAATGCAGCTGGCCCCTCTAAGACAGACAATAATCTTTTCTTTGGCAAACTACTGACTAAGTACATGCTAGATAAAAGTAATAAGCCCTGAAGACATCAAGCTATATCTCAAAGTACATAAGAGCACAGGTTCGAAATATTGTGTATCAACAAGGGCAAACGTGGAATCTACCGTAAAAGAGTTATGCAGGAGTGCATACTGAAAGAAGACAGGACCTGCAAATACTCGTTCCGAAAGCCTACTTGCTCCACAAGGCATGTTTTCATGTTATTGCTGCGAGCGCTGAGTGTGGGATAAAAGCACGTCATTTTGTCTCACCTTATTTTAGGAAAGAAGCATTTTTTAGTACCTAGAATGACGAGATATACGGCTTCGGTTCGCAATGGGCACCCTCTGATTGAACACTCTCCCTATGAGGACGACCTAGGAGGTTTGTATGGGCAGTCGGCCGAGGACCGTCCGACTATGGGGACAGTCTGGTGTCGCCGTGAGGTACGTATCGTAAAATTCTAGGTTTGCCACTAACGCGCAAACACTGACGTGTTCTCTCTGTCCTATTTTGCAGTGTCGTGACGCCCACGCTCAGGTTAGGAGGGCGTACTCTGACTTCGTGATGGACTTCGATCGCCTGCAGCCCAGTGACGTCGTCTGGGAACCGTACAGTGCGCAAGCCATCGTGGCACGTGCACCACTCGGACTCTCAGCTCTTTACACGTGTGACCAGGCCTACTGGATGACGAAGCACCAATGGTGTTCGACATCTTCGTCGAGCCACACTGTCCGCGTCGCGTGATGCGACAGTTCGGCCTACGTCAGCACTTCTTTGTGCCCGTGAAGCAGGTTGCCCCGCGCGACGTTCATCGGTTAGTACAACTATGAACTTCTTTCGGTATTACAACTCTTTTGTGAAGTCTAATACACTCTCTGCAACTAGCTATACTCGTAGAGGACAGGTAGCCGGCACTCTGTGGGTTCCCCGACTACACAGGTACGTGGACGACTGGTTGTTGGCGACGGAGAAGGTCATCAATGAAGTCCATCCATACACTGAGGCTGCCTACCTATGATACCTTAGGTGGTACCAGTGTCACGCCCAGAAATTCACTAGAATTTCCAAAGCTAATTTGTGCAATAAATCCTCGTCCAGGAATCAGCCGAGGTACACAAATTGACAATTTGATAAACATAACCAAAACGAAATAACGATAAATACTTATAACAGAGGCACTTAGTCCTCACACAGAAGAAAACAGCAGCGCAACGGCAACTAGCATAGCTTCAGCACCAAGCCACAGGCAGCTCAACTGGGGTATAAGCCAAACACCAAACTTCTCCTCCTCAAAGGCTTCACTCTAAAGATTGCAACAATGCAAGACTGAGTACCACCCACCGTACTCAACAAGCCACACTAGGAAATGCAATGTAATACAACAGGATACCAAAGGAAAGGCATAATATGGCTTATTTGCGTAAACAGCATTTAAAACATTTGCATTTAAAATCATTAAAAACCGTATAGTTTAATTAATATCAACATTAAATCCATCTCTGAACAACGCTCCAACGCAGTTCAGGCCCAACCATAACCCTCCAAATAGGAGCCATCAAATTCCCTCATTTGTCATCATTATTAAATAGTGTGGGACTAATCATAGAAAACATTGCTAGGCCCGCTCATTAACCGCGAGCACGGCTATCCGAATAATTTTACTCTGGCCAGAGATGTACCAATTTACCCACAAGACACAAC
This sequence comes from Oryza meyeriana var. granulata, assembly GCA_003991445.1. Taxonomy (NCBI): domain Eukaryota; kingdom Viridiplantae; phylum Streptophyta; class Magnoliopsida; order Poales; family Poaceae; genus Oryza; species Oryza meyeriana. The sequence continues at coordinate 77,339 of RYFJ01002671.1, read as the reverse complement.
TCCACAACACATCACTGTGCGCCTTAATACCACCACGGTATCTCGAAAAGAAATTGTGATGGGACCCTCCATGTAATCCGCACAACAAGGGAGCTATCCGTTGGACCACCAGTCTCCGGTAGGATTGATCAAATACCTCGATAGGGAGACGGCCCAACGCCCAAGACATGGACTTATTGACGCAGCCATGGTGGTCTTATTGACACAGCCACAACACACTATGGTGGACCCCGGTTGAATGTACTACCATTACCCATTCTGGCTTGTGGTTAGCACGAGTATTGCTTCGCAACAAGTAGTCCACGAACCGGTCCTTAACTGTCATGAGCACCACTAGCAACATTCTCAACCCTGGTGCTCACAACCCACCATTCAGTCAAGTTTTAGTTGACACAATTAATTAGCCAGCCACGACTCACTGTCGTGAAAATATAGCCATTAATCCATAATTAATCATAAATGAGTCATTAATTACCCACATAAAATGACGCTACAGTTTCTAAGCATGGCTAAGCAAATCCTAAATAATCTAGCCAGATAAATAATTAAACATCTAGCTAGTCAATATTATTACCCGGGGTATCAAGGTAAAGGAATCAATATCAAAATGGCCATAATAGTCAGGGATCATAGGATAATAAATAAATACCCATATAATGACATTCAGAAGCGTTGCATGCAATAATGTTAAAACAAAATAGATTTCGCAAATGGGATCAATATGCTCAACGAGATTGTCATGTGACTTGCCTTGCAATAGAAAACGTCTTCAATTACTCTTCCGAACTCTCCCGCAGACTCCGCGATCTTCCGAAACGGCAATTATACGTGACTACACGTAAAACGATAAAAAATTCTAAGAAACTCCAAATAAATATTACATAAAAATATATAAACAAGTAAATTATGATTCTAGATGAATTTAGGAAGAAGAATGTGTCGATTCGGACTTCAGACAGAAAAGATACGGCTTTTGGAAGATTGAATTTAGAGTAAATCCAAAAGGAATTGGAAAAGAATATTCTCGGGAATATTCTCTGGATTTTCGGATTAAAATGAGTATTTTGGCTGTGTACAGTACAAAAGTGGGGCCCACTGTCATAGGCTGGGTTCAGAGGGATTAGGCCTATGGACTGGGGCATAGGCTATGGAGGACTGATGACTTGACAACACGTGGCAATGAGATGGCTGTTAGGGCTATCCGAATTGAGTTATTGGAATCCGACGGTTCGGATTTGATCAGAATAGATCGGATGGCTGGGATTTGGATCGGGGCTTTTACGAAGATCGAATGGCTATGATCGATTAAAAGGGTTGGACGGCCAAGATGGCTCAGATACACCGGGCCTATCAGTCATACACCGGGAAAATTATCAACAGGTCCACATGGCTGTCACACAAGAGGAGAGGCTGTCAGCCAGGTCTACAAGACAGAGACACCGAGGGGCAAACCGAACTCCTACTATGGCGCGACGAGGCAGGGGAATCGGTGGCAGCGTCGACAGCAGGGCGGTGACCGGCACGGGGTGACGTGGCTAGACGGCGGTGGGGATGGCGATGATGACCTGCGTTGGCGTGGAGGCTACCACAGAGTGGCCGGTGATGATAGATCGGCGGCAGCAGAGAGAGGGGTCGAGCTTTGACTAGGTGACGACGTGGGCGGCGGTTGGAGGTCTCCCAGCAACGGCCACGGCGACCGGACGGCGGAGTTATGCAGGGGCAAAGATGACGCGATGGCGGCGGCAGATTGGGGACAGATGAGGACTGGTGTTGGGTGAATAAAGACGGCGAGGAATAGGAGGCAGAGGCGACGTCGGGGCAGATGCTCACCGCGGCGACAGCTTGCAAGAGCAGAGGCAACAGTGCACTCGGGACGCAGCAGAGGGGCGGCGCACGGTAGAGGAAGAGCGGCGGCGCACCGGGTGGGGCGGCCGGATCAGAACAGGGCGGTGGCACTGGAAGTAGGCGGCCAGGGCGAAGGCGGAGGAGCCGGGGAGGAGACGACGATGGCAGAACCGACGGCGACGACAACGACGAACAGGGGAAAAAGACGAGGAATTTATTTTATATTTAATTAATCACTTTAGTGATCTTTATAGCATTAAAATTAATTCTGTAGCTCCGAAAAATCTGAGAAAATTTTAGAGAGTTTATTAAAGCACGGGGAATTTACCAGAAGTAAATGACACCATGAAACATAAAGAATTTATTATTATAAATACTCAAACGCTTAAAATACTTTGACAAAACCTCTGGAATATAAAAGCATCCAAGTATTTATTTAAAGATTTAAACTCGGGATTTTTAATATTGAAAATTTCAAAGTTTTATTCAAACTCTTTTCTTAGACAAAAATTTTCTAGTGTAGTCTTGTATTTCCATTTACCCACGATAATTTTTAATTAAGACGATTTTCAGGGCGTTACAACCAGCACCGCACCCGCACACGCGTCACATTCACTCCAACTGATCCATAGCCACACATCGCCGCCGTGAGAGACGCGTACCCTATACACCGTGACCAGGACTACTTCCACATAGTGAGTCACATTCTCTTTTCGATTTGCCATTTCCTTTGTAGGTGTCCATGGTTCTAACATATATTCACGTCACATTTGAAAAAGGCTGATGCTGCGCGTCAGGTTCAGGTTGATGTGGACGCGGCGTTTGGATGGTTGGATGTTGGGATCGTATTGAGTGCGGAGGAGGAGAAGATGACTTTCGGGAGGATCCATAGGTCAATGCACAAAGTGATTCGTGCGCTCACTTGTCGTGCGGTCGATGCGGTACCTTCCGTAGCTGTATCTCAGCACCCTCCACAACCCGCTGGAGCAGGAATTTGCCCGTCTACAGCAGGAGTACACCAGTAGGGTTCCAGTCAGCCAGCTTGCCCCTCCAAAGGTAAATTCTGCCATCCATCGGTTCATACGATGTTTCCTTCTACCGATATGCACCGTTTTACATCAATATGCTTCCATGCAGCTTTCGCTACACCGTACCTCGATCCCTTAGGAGCTGGCACGTCCACGCAGGGAGCATACCACACACGTCCGCATGCGCAGCAGGGCATGAGCACTGCCCCGGGGCCACTACAAGAGGTTCTTCAGGTTAGATGCACCGTGCAAAGTTTCCTTTTGCCTTGCAAAATTTCGGTTTGTAATTATCAACTATTTTTGTTCCACAGGGTTCCACTCTACACCGCCGGGGATGTTTGGTGGCACTAGCTCCTCCGCACAGGGTGCACACGGTAGCAGTTGGGCACGAGATTCTTTCGAGGGCGACGACTTGGAGGACGCGGAGATCCAAGAGGTACTAGGTTCCTCACAGCTCGGAGGAGCTCCACCACCGTAGACAAAGGAGCCGCTAGCTGCCACACCCGTGCACGCGAGCCGCGCTGGCCGTGCCATACCACCAGACCGGCTGACCTACTCCTAAGGCCACGTGCGAGTGCAGGGTAGGAAGACGAAGAGGGCTAGAGGTCACGGCCAGGACCCGTAGTATGTTGTACCAGTAGTAGTTAGTCTGTTGTACATATGTTATTTTTTTTGTACATCATGTTTTATTCATCCTATGCTTACTGCAAAATTTCTTTCCTTTGTTTACACTCGTCGGTGCAAGGATGTACTTCTCAGGGTCTACGTTTTCGATGAAACTGATAAAAAATCATGAATTTTCGAGTTTCAACTTGACGACAAAAGTAGATTCCGAGCGATGAAAATCAATCAGTGCATTCGTAATGTAGGGATAAATAAACAGATTTCAACAGAACACACAAGACTTCCTCTCCCTGTCTATCTCACGGGCTTCTTGCTCCTGCCGCTCTTTCTCTTCCTTCCTCTTCTGCTTAACCTCCCACTCTGCTTCCGCCACCCAAAAACGTTCGAGACGCTCTCTGTGCCATTCCTGTGACCTGCGAAGAAACTCTGCGTTCTTTGGACAGATCTCCGTATCTATCCACTGCACAAAGTCGCACAGGCTTTGGTGCCTTGACATATGTAAATTTGTTAGCACAAAGGTTAAAATATTGCGTACTACAAGAGAATTCGTATTACCTCCACCGGCTTCTTCGACTTTCCTTTCTTCCCTTATGACTTGGGCTTCCCCGGAGAGTACGGGTAATTAGCACACATCTAATACCTTTACCGGTATGTGTGATCCTTCTCACTTATTGCAAATTTGCAATCATCTCCGCACCAACACATCGGCAGAGGCATGCCAATCGGAGGTCATTGACGAGTAAACATACCGAACGCATCCATAGAAACCTACATTATAACCAAATAAATATAAGTTTGTTAATGCCAAAATTTGGTACGATTCGTATCGGGCTCGGTAAAGGAAAGAGATTGTGTTAGCCAGTGGAAGCTAATCCAGAAGAAGCCGGGTACAGGAAGGAATCGTGAAGACCACGGCATGGTAGTTAATTACCTTATCTGTTAATTAGGTAATTTTAGTACTTTTTAGATAAAACTGATCTCGTGTACGATCAGGGCTTGTTAGTTTTCCTTTTATAGTTAGGAAACTCTTGTTTCGTGTCCGATCAGGACTGTATCAACTCGGGGTATATATACGTATGCCCGGGAACCTTGTAATCTATCTCTCGATCAATACAAATTCGGCGCATCGCCACCCTTTATCAACGGGTTCTTGCTTCTCGAGCCGGGCTGCATCGGTTAGGTCCGAACTCCTGCGAGAGGGTAAGTCTCGTTACCCCGACTACCTATCGGCTAGGACTTCCTCGGTTAGGTCCGATATTCTAGTCGATCTACGGTAGTCGGCTTACCACGGTGTATCTGCTTTGTCTACGGCTGCATCAGTTGAGTTTGATCTCTTAGGCTGAGTCGGTATACCACATCACGCGTGCATAGTTTTCATCGGTTTACTAGGGATAGTTTATTGTCAGTTTGTGCTGCATCGGTTGGGTCCGACCTACTAAACTGAGCGATAAGTTGTTCCTGCTAGGCCGATGGTTTCTGTGCAAGCGTCTTATCGGAATGTATAGCCGGTAAGTTATCATATACATCACGATTGCATTAGATCTATCGGCTCATCGAGGTTCTTTTATCATTGTTAATCTGTGCTGCATCAGTTAAGTTTGAACTACTAGATTGATAGTGATAGATTTATCCTTGCTGAGTCGATAGGTTTTTATGCGATGTTCTATCGGAGTGCTTAGCCGATAGGTTATCTTTACTATATAAAGCCGACTGCATTGTTTACTTTATTTACTTGTACTGCTATCGGCTTTCTAGCCGATATAACACTGTTTTGGCATGCTACATCGTCATCGGCTTTTCAGCCGATACACATGTTCTTTCAGCAGTCGGCTAGTTTATGATTTATTATCTATTTATATTATCATCGGTTTTTCTAGCCGATGTACAAGTATCATCGACAAGCAGATTTATTTATTATCTGCCTATATCATCAATTGTATCATCGGCCTCCTAGCCGATGCGCAAGTGTTGTTGGTAGTCGGACATAGGCAAGGACCCGGGCGCGGACACAGGCGAGGACCCGGGCACGGACATAGGCGAGGGCCCGGGCAAGGGCACGAGCAATATCTTTGGAGTCCAGATCAGCTTCCAGCCGATTCAATCACCGATTTAACATTTACTATCTTCTTGTCAATTGCTGGGTCAAATTGACTGGCACGCCCGCGAATCTCAACTATTTAGGACCTGCATTGGAGTGAAGCAAATCTCCCAGGCCTTCGCGTGTCCTCTGATGCTGAACCAGATCATCGGCTCGTTTCCGACGCCGCCGGTGATTTTCGGCGTCAACAAAGTTATACCTCGCTAGGCCAACCACACGCACTCGTAAAATATCAAAATAGAATTATATTTCAAAATTTTACCATTGAATAAGGGATGCATACTCCAATAATTACCATAATCACACATTACAAATATACTTATACAACTACATACCTTGGGTATACTACACATGACTACAAAAAATAAAATGTCATCGTCCACATTTCCATCTCCCTAGCATTTCTCGAACTAGGGCTACTCATCTAATAAAAATAAACCTAACTTCTCACCCAGCCTATCAATGCCCTTAGCCGTTAAGCAAAACTACGATAGATCTATACCCTGTGAACCATACTTAACATTCTCTTGCCTGTAAAATAACTAGTACAATACTACACATACTATATCACTTTATGAATACAAATAGAAATTGCAAAGGAACATAATATTTTACCTGCAAATAAATCCACAAACCAGCAGGGCTTCGCTTTCCTTCGCCTCCCCTCTTAGCTCTCTTTTCTTTTATTCTGGTATTTTTGATAATTTTATGAATTTTTCGGAGGTTGTGAGGAGGTTTTATACCGAGCCACCAAAAAATCACCCTGGTGAGGAGCGTTTTTTCCTTTTGCAGACCGCATCCTGTCTCAGTAGTCAGGCAGCCGCTATTTATGCAGGCAGCTCCCTGGCTGGGCAAAAATCGCCCACTTAGAGAGCAGCAAGGAGGACGCCTGCAAAATAGCCGCTCTTTGGCAGGCGGCCCCTTGACCGAGCAAAAACTGCCCTTCCAGAGGGCGGCAAGAGGGCTGCCTGTAAAATGGTAGATGGACCGACGACTGCCCGACAGTGGTGGCCGATGGCTATCTGCCACATCATTTAAAATGTTTTCTGGGAGGACGTTTTTTAAAAAAATAACCTCCCAAAGAGCATTAGAAGTATAGGTTTGTAAAATTTAAAAATAAATATACTTTTATAAATATTTTTTTACAAAATATAAAAATAAAAAAAAATCGTGAACAAGATATAGTAATCGCGCACGCTTTGGACGCTCGATCGGCTCGATCAATCGGCCCGGCCACCAGTTGTCCAGCGGCGTGAATTTAACTAAGCTAGGTCGAATTGTTTAGACAACACTTACGCCATGGAAACCAACGCATCCGGCGCAGACATGGTGCCACCTCCATATGAATGCATGATATCTATACTTGGCTAACCGCGCGGCTGCAGTGAGAAGCCGGCGTTGGTGCAATGGGATCAGGATCCTCTGCCTTCACCCCGTGAAGGCACGCGTGCGGTCAGTCAGACCTTCATCCACCATCCAAGCCATTTTGCAATAAATTAATGGTGTTATTTGAAACTCATGAGTTGGCTTTATTTTTATTTTGGTGAGATTGTACGCATTTTTGTTATGTATATTAGCACTGGTCTAGTTTGTTTCCGCTCATGTGTATTAGCTCCATTCAGTTGTTAAATACGCGCGTGACGTGAGCCGCCAAATGGCTTAGATGGTGGATGAAGGTCTGACTGCACGCAAGTGCTTTCACGGGGTGAAGGCAGAGGATCCTGATCCGGTGTAATGGTGTCTGCGTTGTGATTGTACGTGCAGGAAAGAGAATCGTAGTGCTTCCCTCAAAATGAAAGGAAAGGCTGGAAACGGAAACCGGAGAGGATGTTTGTTGGTTTGTGCATAGGCCGTGCAAGTCTAGGGAATTGCAAACTTATTATTTATATACCCTTGCTTAATGGTTTATAATGAGAACCAACCTCGTAAGAGATCAGCCACATAACAAGATTCTCTCAGGGTGTGTTTGATTCCAAAGATTTTGTGAGTTGGGTTAGATTTATTTTATTTTTGTGGGTGTTTGGTTTGTGGATTAGAGAGGATGGGATGGACCCAGTGGGAAATATTTCTCTGATATTCGGGTTGCAGCGATCCGGCCAAAACGGCCGGACCGAGCCAACCCACATCAGGCGCGTTGACGCGGCGACGGCGCAGGGAGCGGCGCAGGCCAGGGAGCGGGGTGGCGGGCGGCGGGCAGGCCTCGGCGACGGTGACGGCGCAGGCCCTGGCACAGCAGGAAACGCGGACGGCGGCGATAGCGCAGGCCCCGGCGAAGGCGACGGCGTAGGGAGCGGGACGGCGACGGCGCAGGCCCCAGCGACGGCAACGGCGCAGGGAGCTCCGGCGACGGTGATGGCGCAGGGAGGCAGCGTCGCAGCGGTGGGGATCGGGTGTTCTGAACCGCGCACCCCTGTCCATTCCAGCGTCATCTTTTCCACCAAACAGATGATAGGATCATTCCAATCCCTTCTATTCTTCTAACTAAACAAAAAATATGGCTCATTCTATCTCTTCAACCAAACAAAAACAGGAACCAACCCATCCCAAAAAATAGAAATGAATCTAACCCATACCAGTTCGTTCTCAAACCAAACACATCCTCAAGGATTCAGTAAACCCGATGAAGATCATCTTCTGGTGAAAAATCAAGCGTGCATAACAACCCTCGGATGCCAACCAGTTTCGGCAGCCAAAAATCTTTGTTTCGTCGTTATTTCGCACTTCGCATTGTTCGCCAGGAACCACATTAAGATGATAAGATAATGTTTGAATTAATTTATTGATCTAAGCCACACGTAAAACGAAGAAATTATTAGCGTGTGATTAATTAAGTATTAACTATTAAAAACTTAAAAAATATATCTGTTTAATTTTTTAAGACACTTTTATATAGAAATTTTTTATAAAAAAATAATGTTTAGCAATTCGAAAAACATGCTCATAAGAAATAAGAGGAATTAAGGCAAAAGGAGAAGCCGGAACGAACAGGCATAAGACGTGCTGTATATTGGGTTCTGCAGTACTAATGGAGCGAAAAAAGAAGACGCGCTAGTAGTGGAGACCAAACAAGGGAAAAACAGAGCAAAAGCCAAAAGCATTTTATTTACACGGCCAAACGTGCTAGTACGAAACTCAAAGCATGAATAAGCAACGGAAACAAATGGATCGGCAAAGCGTGTTTCTTCCTTGTGGGGAAAACCATCGCGCGCGGCCCGGGCCGGTCTACCCGACCTGACGCTGCAGCACCGCACCCCCTATATAACCCACCTGGTTTCTCCATTTCATGGGGTGCTTTGCTTGGGTTCACCTGTGCAGGGCAGTGGTAGCTTCTCTTCGGGCGCCATGGCCTCCTTCAGCGCCTACCTCAACCCCAGGAACGCCGTCATGCTCAACGTGCGCCGTCTCCTGCGGGCGGTTCAGGAGGACGCCCCGTCGGCGCTGGTGGCGGTCGGCTTATGGACGAGCTGCACCGCCGTGCGCGCGGTCGTCACCGGGCCGCCGGAGTGGGCTCTGACCAGCGCCCGCGGCCACGGTCACGCCTACTACATGGCAGCCATCGGGGGGGCCTTCGTCGGCGGCGTGGGCACCATGTGGGCAGGGGTCTGGGTGTCATCCGGCAACGCACGCCGCCGTGCCACCGGGAAGTGGATTCTCTGCGCCGCCTTCCTTCCGCTGGCAATCATCCTCGGCCTGAGCGACGCCGAGATCATCTTCAACCTCTGAAGTTTTGTTTAGTTCTTACTTTGTCGGGCTAGCTATGCTCAGTTGCTCAATAAGTTTTGCTTCGTCGTGCCTTGGACTTCATAGCACGAGCATTTTTCTTCAACTGTTGTTTTAAGTTCATCAACTCCAGATGTGCGCTGCATGCAGTGTTTGATGTATGCTTTCGCTGATCTATGTATCTTCTATATGTTGGGAAATAATACACGGCTCGATCAATTTTATCAATCTCGCTATATTCGCTAAATATCCCGGTTGGATGGCCATGCTCACGAGCTGCTCGAGCTGGCTTTCGACCGAGATGTGGTGTCGCCGCAGTCATGTGCTTCCTCCTGCTTCGTGACCAACAGCAGGTTCTGATCACCATGGACCATGGGCGTGTCCGTCGGCAATTTCGCCGGCAGCACCATGGGCGTCCCCATCGTCACCCCCATCGCCACCGGCGCGCCGCCGAGCGCTCGACGAAGGCGAAGATAGGCTGGCACCTGGCAGTACACCTGGTAGGCACCGACGAGGTGGACCACAAGGTCGGCGTTGGCGAGGTCGACGAGCCAGAAGGGCTCGTAGAAGCCGAAGCCGGTGAGGAGGTTGTCCGGCGCGGAGTTGCCGAACGCTGCATATCCCATCCACCCGCACAGCTCGTAGAACGCCAACGTCGCCACGACGCTCAGCGCCGTGGTCTTCTGCACACCTTCGCCTCCGACGGCGGCGGCGCCTAGATCGTGTCCTGGATCTCGGTGAGCATGTTGGAGAAGGTGAACGCGAAGGCGACGTTGAACAGCCGTTGGATTGAGCTCAAACGTGGTCAGAATAAAGTAGATGAACTAAGAAATATATCCACCGAAGGGATTTGCAAACTAATCAACGGTTTAAGAGAAAAAAGCTCTTGAAATTCAGCTGTCTAAGAAATTTTAAAAAGTTTCAGCAAAACCAAAAGCAAATTTGAATCTAGCAAAAACCAATGAACAAAACTTTCCAGATCTAACTTATAAACTATTTAAAAGGTTTTGAATGTATCCACTCGAACAAAATCGCAACAAAACGAAAAATCAAGAGCTGCCGACGCCTTAATGCTTGATCTTTATTGCTCAACTATTTGTTTACAAGGAGCAGACATAGCACCTCCCACGTAATTCTCACAAAAATAGAAATAGTTTTAAACTCTCGAATATCTCAATTTTAGCTTGACCTTTTGGCATAACCTCCAATAACGCCTGTACCTTTTGGCATAACCTCCAATAACGCCTGTCCGAGAAAAACTAATTTGAATAAAAATTAATTATGAAATTTGGCTTTTATTTGAATTTTTGAAATGCGTGCAATTATTTATGAAACCTTCAACTCAAATTTTTGACACTTTCATTTTAAAACTTTCTACTCAACTATTTATTTATTATTTTATTATAATAAGTTTAACGCAAGCACATGCTACAATTAGCACCAATCTTTGCGAATTTTTTTGATTTTTATATTTATTTATTAAAAGATTTGCAAAAATAGATTTTTGTTTGAAAAAATTGCAAAAATAGACTCCCGCCGCCCTCTGGTTGGGCGATTTTTAAAAATCGCCCAACCAGAGGGCGATTTTATGACGTGGCTGACGGCCGTTGGCCCTCCGGCAACGGCCGTCAGCCATTTTGCAGGCGGCCCCTCGGCCTCCCAAAAACCGCCCTCTCAGAGGGCGGCAAGGGGGCCGCCTGCAAATTGCGCGGCCGAGGGCGCGGACGGGGGCGCGGGCGCGGGACACGGACGCGGGAGCGAGCGGGCGCGGCGCGGGGCCGAGGACGCGGGCGCGGCGTGGGGCCGAGGACGCGGGCCGAGGGCGGGAGAGTGGAACCGGCCTGCGGGCGCGCGGGAAGGGAGGCCGGCCCCAAGGGGCATTTCGCAGGCGGCCCCCTTGCCGCCCTCTGAGAGAGCGGTTTTTGGGAGGCCGGGGGCCGCCTGCAAAATGGCTGACGACCGTCGGTGGGGGGGCCAACGGCCGTCAGCCACATCATAAAATCGCCCTCTGGTTGGGCGATTTTTAAAAATCGCCCAACCAGAGGACGGCGGGAGTCTATTTTTGCAATTTTTTCAAACAAAAATCTATTTTTGCAAATCTTTTAATAAATAAATATAAAAATCAAAAAAATTCCAATCTTTGCTACGTGTCAACGCATGTGTTTGCAAGAATGCGCGAGTTAACGCACACGCATGCAAGGTGCCCCTATATGATTTGAAGCTATATAGATTATCATGTACAATTATGCATGCTGCATTTCTTTTTAGAAAATGAATTGAAACCCAATATCTATATTCAAACCGGATATACACACCTAAATCCATGCTTCGTATAAGTGCTGAATTCCACGTAAAATCATACACGGCGCACTAAATGTTATGGTTATATATTTAGGGTTTATTTTTTAAAAATACCATATTGGGGATCTATTTATACAAAAATGATCTTTTAACGCGAACTTGCTCTACTATACAAACGCGTCTTAACCTCCGATTCTGAAAGCAACTTCTCGTGTTCAAGAACAGAAAGCGACCACCTTAAAAGAAACTGGAACAAGTACATCAATGATCTCTGTGGGGTCAGGTGGGTCAGGTAGGTCGAATTATCCCAGGCCGCCGTGCAACTAGTCGACGTGATCTGACGCAACATCAATGACCTCATGATAAGCTTCTTGAATTATACTTATAGCTTATCAAAAGCTCCTAGCGTTCTCCACGTTTTCTATTCCTCGAGTTCCAATTTTCCAAGTTGCTAGTCTTTATTTTTGTTTTCAATTTCTAACGAACGCAATTGAAATCAGAATTCATGTTTTTTTTCTCAGAACGATGAATAGACCCACATTTTAGAGAAAGGTACCTTAAGAGCAGTTCATCGTATTAGGCCCGGTTCTCGGAGCATGCCCAACAGAATCCTAAAACGAAACCCAATTCTGAAATTTTGGGGTATTTCTGTGAAAAATCAGTTCCAATTGTTCCCCTATATACATGCCAAAAATTGGAATTCCCAACCCCATATTTCTTCTCCATAAGTTTGGACGTGCATCCTCACTCCCAATCCATCAATCCGATGGTATTTCGCGTGCGGGAGGGGATTAACGCGAAAAAGGGACGGATCAACATCTCTCTTTGTGTGGGAATGACCTACTTTTTATTATTGGGAGTCAATTTTTAGTTATATGTTGGAGAGAGTAATTTATTGGGAAAATTGGATCTATGACATCGAAAGATCGCGACTTTAGAAATTTACCATCGAATCGGCCTGGTACACTTATGTAGCATTGAAAGATTCAAATCTTTAGAAATATACCACTCTGTCAATTTGAGGTGTTAACTCTGTAACGTGGACTATTTTGCCCTTCTCCTCTTCCTCAATCTACCTAACTCAGGAGCAGCACGCAACTCCTTCTTCACTCAATTGGATCGAGCCATCAGAGCTCCAATCGCCGGCCTCCCTCCCCGCGCACCCGCAGGCCGGTTCCCCTCGCCCGCGCCTGCGCCCGCGTGCCTCCCGCTGAGAATGGGTCAGAGGCAAAAAGGAAACGGGAAAGTGACGGGAAAGAGAGGAAAGTTTTTGGTTGAATCGCCTAGTGGCGGAGGAGGAACAGAGGAGGGACTATCGTAAACAAGAATGAGAAGAATGAGAGTTTTTGGACACTAGTTGCACGTGAATGGAGACTTAAGGGTAAAGTTGCCCGTTCACTTCGCATATTGTATTAAAAAAAATTAAAAATCATATAAACGTTGACGGAACTCGACGAAGTGGTATATTTCTAAATATTTGAATCTTTCAATGCTATATAAGTGTACCAGGCCAATTCGATGGTAAATTTCTAAAGTCACGATCTTTCGATGTCATAGATCCAATTTTCCCTAATTTATTCATACCTAAATATCTAATTAGGATTCCAAAAACATAATTTCTGGAATAGATTTTTGGCTACTGTTGGTGATGCTCTAAGGCACCCACGCGACCTTAAAGTATTTCCTCTCCTTTTAGTAGTGGTTCTAATCCCATCTTGAGTTTCTTTTATAGATAGTAGATTGGAAGGATTGACTGAATTCCTCTTTTATAACTAGTCTTTCACTACGACATTTGCTAGCATTTCTGTTGACTTTATTCTTTTCAGAAATAATTTATTCACCAGCAAACGAACATAGCAAAGAGTTCAACATTGAAAGAAGGGAAAGGACTATCTATCCGGATGTTATTTAATAGATTATTGTGTCTATTTTTTTAAGGAAGGGTATTGGCAAAGTTAGCATATGAAAGGACCGGGGGTCCTTCCTCGGGTATTAGCTTTGTATTGTTTGTTACATTCAGTTCATCAATAGTTTTTGTTTTTATTCTTGTAACAATTTCTAAACTACTTTTCTTTTCACTATACTACTTTATACTCTAGTTTTCAAGCTAGGTATTTGTTGCATGCCTTCTTTGTATCAGGCTTGGCATACTGGATCGTAAGCAGAGTTGCCTTTTGTAATAACCAGCTTAGTGTGTAACTCAAACTGACCTGAAAATCATTACTATAAGGGGAAGCAATATAGGATCCAGGAGAAAAAGAAGAAGCAAAAGGTGTAAGAAATAAACTACTTATGCTGGCTCAACTACTTATGTTTATTTGATACTGGCGCTTCTTTCTATACTTGTATACTTGTAGGCTTTCTTTCTTGTATTCAACTTCAAGAATTCGCTATGCTAGGCTCATTCCATCCATCTATCCGGTTTGGGTAGGTACGCCCTTTCCTTGAGAAAATGCACGTAGATAAGTAAATGCATGACTTGGAACGGAAGAAAAAAAAGGGAAACGAGACGAAAATTTGAGGACATAAACACTCCACATTTTTTTTAAATAGGTACATATGAGATAAGATATATAAGAGAAGAGATAATGGTTAATCCACTCCGTACTTTTTAAGTAGGTATATATGAGATAAGATATATAAGAGGAGATAATAGTTAATCCGGCCTTTACTTTAATAAAAACTATAATGACTTATTACATAGTTCTTTACCTGAACGAAATGTAAATGTGCCTACTAATGAAAGATGAGAGAAAACATCATAAGACCATACCAAACAAACACGAGGAGATACATCATAGCTAGGAAGCAATCCTATTACTTAGCTCTAATATTATCTCTAGATAACAAAATATGGCCTGTAGCTACTAACTGACTCTATTATGAACTTGCTCCAAATAGGTTCAAAGCCAGCCCTTCAACCATACCAGCCGTAAATGGGGACATCGGTTGGTCGGAGATGCTTGGTCCGTCGATCGCCTGATTGCAGGGTATTACTACACCACCGATGCCTCGTCCTTCCCCTGTATGATCCGTTGGATGGCAGAGCGCCGGGACTGAAAATTGCTGCAGGTGCTTCCTAGTGCAGATGTCAATGTGCTCCGACAGGTGTTTGGTGCCATGCGTCTTGGAATCGGCATGGAATATCTTGTCGCAGTGGTGGCACGCCGCATACACCAACTTAGGCTTATCATTGTTGGTTTTTATCTTGGTGAAATGTTTCCAAACTTCTGATGATACTTTGCGCTTTTTCGTCGGCTGTTCTTCAGATGGGCAGGATGAACTCTCCCCGGGATCATGGGACGCCTGGTCAGGGAGCTGTCCTGCTGTGCATACAGGGGGAGAGACATTCCAGAAAGAAACAATTAATCAAGGTCAAGAAAAGCCTATTGCTTACTGTTACTGTAACTAAGGATATGATGAGCAAAGTCAGCAAACCTGATTGGCGCTTCCGCTGGAAGATCTTGCACAACACCAAATCATCCTAGGATAAAACACATCATCCGCATGGTGAAAGATGGATCAATAATTATAATAGCAAAAATCATAAAGATGAATTATGTTTCCACAAATTAAAGAAAAGTTGGTTGAAAAAAATTTCTCATCTATAAATGAAAGATGTTGAAATGTGAGCAATTATGGGTACTAGTCGACAACCCCATGCATTGCACAAACTATTGTTATTGATATTATGAACACTAAAATTTTAATATTGTTATTGCATATGCTGGTTTTTCTTAAATCTTGTCGAAGGACCATACTGAGTGGCTAAAAAATTAAATAGTAAATATTAAATCTCTTATGGTCTATGGCTGGTGCAAATGTCAAAATAGCAGTACCTAGATAATTGTAGACAAAATAATAATTTTGTTGGTAATGAACTATTTGTGGAAGATGATATACCTGTAGATCATGTTGTTGGGAATAAGAGCAAACCCTGAGATAAAGTTTCTACATTAAAGACGCTACCAAGAGACTTGCGTACTTAAAACATGACATGAAAGCGCGAAGCATGCACAGATTAGTTTCTTCGAAGGCTGGCCTCCCATGTTTGTGGCTAATCTTGATTGTTTTATCTGCTACCTCAATATCTGATCGCATTTTACTGCTCCCATCCACAATGGAACTCATTTTCTCTTTGTTCTCGATCATACCGTTGATTCAAAGTAATTAAGCTGCTCAACTCCTTTTGCAGTTTGTTGGCTGCTGCATATGCAAATGTGACCAGCTGCAGCATATTAGCAAGTACAGCTGCAGCATATTAGCTAGTACGCATGCATATTCTGCAAATATCCTGTCACCATTTTTGCCTTCTTCGGTCACACCAGCTGCAGCATGCACAGGCAAATTTTACTTCTATGTATTATCAGGCCACGATCGAGTCGCTGACCGCCCACCATCAAGGTAACTCTATCAACATCTAATTTCTTGTTTTTATCCCCTGCTTTGCTCTGCTGTTCGTCGATCTTTCATCACACATCATCAACAAACTTTTCAGGGTATCACATGAGCACGCCAGACGCGAAGTCCGATGGAGGAGATAAGAATATTCAGATGTCGTAAAAACAGTAATTTAAGCAGGGGGAGAGAGTGAGCTACGATTCCGAAAGATGCAATGTGCAAGTCTGATATGTGTTAGTTCTGCAGTGTTTCCTATCTAACACCTTTTTTTTTCTTTCGAATAATTACCAAGTTAATTCGGCAGAATTTCGATCTACTATGTTTGTCCTTCTGAATAAATTAGCAATTACTCCTTCCGTTTTCCTTTAGTTGTCATCACAAGAAAAAAAGTTATTGTCGATGTTTTACACTGGCAATATGATTATAGGACTACTCAGCAGATCAAAACTTGGTGAATTGCAAAGGAATATGAGGAGTTTATACTGATTTAGGTCCTCGATGTGAGGTAATATCCTACGTCCAATTAAGGTGTATTCCTTTGAAGATTACGGTGGTGGTTCTGACGAACTCGTGTGTACTTGCCCTCAAGGGACGCCCTGCCTCCCCTTATATACTGGGGGACAGGGTTACAAGATAGCAATCTTAGTCGGATTACGGCCAAGGGATTTTCTCTTAGAGATATAACGTACCTAATTAGGACTGTATTTTCCTTATCGTACAAGGTAAAGTCGGCCGGGTTCTATCATATCTCTAATTACAAGACTAGACCCATTCTCTATCCGAGTGGCCTATAGGCTTGTCATGAGGTACCCGGAGCCCATGGCCTCCACAGCAGCCTCTGAGACTTTCATAGTTGAGTCACAGCTGATGCCAAGTGCTTATACTCCACAGTGAAGTTTTTCCGAGTGCATTGCTCCCGAGTACTCTTTGTCCGAGTGCTTCTTCTCCCGAGTCCTGCTTCATGTCGGCTGGCAACGAGGCTATGAAGGGCTCCATATAAAAATATGAATAGTGTGCACCGAATAGGGGCACCTATTATGTGTAGCCACCAACTTTGTGCTTAATTGTGAAACAATTAAACATAAAGTCAAAGATCTTTAACCTTGTAGTCTATACCAAGTAGTGCACTACTAGTATGTGAGATTCTTTGATATCATATCAACTGGAAACAATTTTATAGTCTTTCCCGAGTGGTATACCAGTGGCGTATAAGACTCATCGGCATCATGTCAGCCAGGATGATTATTTATAGTCTTTTCCGAGTAGCATACTACTTGAAAATTAGACTCTTCAGCTTCATGTCAGCTGGAAAAGATGTTTATAGTCTTTCCCGAGTAGCGTCCCACTCGAAAGTTAGACTTTTCAGCGTCATGTCGGTTGGAAAAGTTTGCTCATGGCAATCGTTGGCTAAGCATGTAAGCCGAGTATCACTTTATGGATTTAATCCAACATGTAGTCAGGTGTACTTGAGGGATACCTGCATCCCCAATTTTAATGGAGACCAGCTTGTAATCTTTATAAGGATATACTCTCAATACTTGGCGAATAATACAGATATCTGAACACATGTGTTCAGCAATGAGGCTTTCGTGAAGCATATCTGATTACTTAATCGGTCTCTATAAGCAACATCAGCACTGTGGTTTTAACACAGCCCGTTAACAGTCCAAATTGAGTATGTTACTGTAAAGACTCATATCTTGGTGGCCCAGTACCGATTTTGCAGACCCAAACTCACTTATTGATACAAACTCTATAAAAGGTGGGGTGAGAGAAAAGATTCCCTCATCTTCTCCAATCCACCAATCGTTTCATCTTCCAGCTTCCGCGCCGAAATTTCACGCCTCGCTTCGCTAGGGTTTGCTATTGTTGACGCTTCCCTCTCGGAACTCGGGCGATCCTGCTCCTCCTCGTCCATTCCAAGCCCTCAATCGCATTTCCCCCAAACTTCCTCGCCTTGAGCCATGCCGAGGGCATCGGAAATCCTGGAGATAGCTGACGGGTCTTGGCTGACTTCGGATTGCGGGTCAGCTAAGCTGAAGCATCTAGAGAAGTTGCTGCGACTTCAAAGCCGCGATGTCATCCTTTGGCGTTCGGCTAGAGGTGAATCAGCTCCGAAACCCCAGGCCGGTGAGACCGTTGTTTTCGCCTCCTTTTTTGACCGGGGTCTCTCTTTTCCGTCCTCCAACTTTCTCCACCGTCTTCTTGCCTTCTATGAACTTGAGTTGGTGAATCTGAATCCCAACTCAATCTTGCAAATTTCTATCTTTGTGACTCTGTGCGAGTGCTTCCTAGGTGTGGAACCTCATTTGAATCTTTTTAGATATTTATTCCACATCAAGCCTCAGCCCTCCAAAAGCAAAGTCTAGGTGATTGGAGGGGCCGGTATCTAGCTCAAGAGTGAGATGAAGAGAATTTACATCCATCTTCCTTTGAAATCCTCTCTGAAGGGCTGGCATAAGGAGTGGTTTTATTGCTCTGATCTTGAACCATGCCTCCCCCTTTACTGGTTAGCCCCCAAAGGTTGTGCCCAACTGGACATCTGTGCCCAATTTTGAGGAGACGGGCCAAGTACACATGCTGGTCAACAAGATTGATTAGTTGAAGAGCGCCAAATTGACTGGTCCATGGGTGGCCAAGCACTTCTTGACTCGCCGGATCAGGCCGCTGAAGCTGAGGAGTCACCTCGGCTGGGATTACAAGGGCAAAGGCGATCCCAGCCGGGAATATCCAGACTTGACCGACAAGCACAAGGTGACCGACATCCTGCAGGACTATTTTGCCAGCGGGGTGGTCGAGACAGAAGACTCGGAGCGGTTTGTCCCGGCTTACAGCTAGAAGAGGCCTCGCCCTAAGGTAAGCTTGCTGATGTAGATCTGCTGTTCATCTGTGATGGATGCTTGTATACTTGTATTCTTGATCGCTTCTGCAGCGTGTGATGTATATTGTTGAACTGCTTGCAGTCATGTGAGGAGTTTGACGAGGACTCCCAAATGTTGTCGGCCGTGAAGTCGAAGAAGAGGCTGTTGAGTCCTTCTGCTGCCCAACCTGACTCCAAGAGAGCCGGGAAGAGGCCTATCGAGGACCAGGGCAAGAAGAAGGTCATCAGGCCGAGTGCCGCAGCTGGGAGCCTCAAGATCAGAGACACCACGAGTGTAGCTCCTAGGCCACCGAGCCCCAGACCGGGACCGGCGCAGTTGGGCTCAGCAACATCGAGCCCAAGAAGAGCGCCACCGAGTACGAGGTCGGGTCCAATGCCACCGGGCTCAGCAACATCGAGCCCAAGGATGGCATCGCCGAGTACCCGAACTCCCTAGCCGACCGCACCAGGAACGGGGCCGACCAGGACGAAAACGCCGATGCCGACTGCTATGCCATCCAGCCTGACAACCAGCAGCCCTTTGCTGCCGACATCTGGAACCCCGGACGGAAGCTCAAATTCTCCAAGAGGTAAGTAACTTTGAATCTTCTGAAAATCTTGTTCATCATTGTAGCGTCTTGATGTTTGACCTGTTGTGTAGGAAGCACGCCGATATTGATCTGAAGGAGACCACACCGGCTGGTCCTGTTGTCGAGCCGGCCCTAACCAGACCAGCGCTAGCGAGTGCCCTTGCTGAGCTGGCGACCGTCTCAGTTACAGAAACTGAGGTCATCCCGACTGCAGGACCGCCGACGCCGGCCGATCAAGGGGCGGGTGTTGGAGCTGTGGCTCCAGCCCTTGAGCCAATCTCCGAAGCCCCAGAGGCCGCTGAGTTGGGGGGCCAGGACCCTGTTGCCGTCCTTGTCGTTGTCGTCTTCAGAAGGACCGGACCTCCCCAGGCCTGAAGCTCCCCCCTGCAGGCTCCCAAGGACATTCCGCTGGATAACTCCCGATGGGGTAGCGAAGAGTTATGCGCACGATGAAGCGGCAGAGGAGAGGGAGCGTGAAGTCTTGCTTCGCGCCGCAATCGCCGTGTCCCGAGGGGTCTAGGTGTGATCTGCACCTTGCTGAGTTCTCGTCAGTCCTCCTTGCTTGAGTGTTCTGTTGCTTGACTTTGCTTTGCTCTGTTTTGCTCCGAGCAGAAGATTGTTGACCGCTCGAAGAGGATGAACGACGTCCTGACCCAGCTTGCCCCCCAACTCCAACAATTGGGCCAGCTCCAGGCCTCGAAGGCTGACTTGGAGCGGTCTAGCCAGGAGAAGGAGGCTTGGCTGAGGGGAGTGGTTGATCAGCTCAGGGATGAAAAATAGGCCTTAGCCGCCAAGATCAGAAGTAAGTCTCCTGTATTTGTCTTCCCGACTAAGTCCCTGTATATTTCTCTAGTTTCGTTGCTTCCCGACTGTCCAGTTGTGCCTTGACTGTAATCCTGAGTACTTGACTATTCTGATGTGCAACCTTCGAAGTTGAGTTAAAGACCCGAACAGAGGGAGAGACCAAACTGAAGGAGGCCGAGGGGGCCAAAGCTGTGCTCGAGAAAGACAAGGCTGACTTGGAGAGGGCCAATGCCAAGCTCGGGAAAGAGAAGGCTGAACTGGAAAAGGCCAAGGCCAAATGGGAGGCCGACTATGAAAGTAAGTCTTCCCTCTGACAATGATCTTAACCAATCCATTAGGTACTCCGTTTGTAGTTTTGCTTAACAAGTTTACTTGTGGACGAACTTGGGCAGCCGCTAGATCCAATGCCTAAATCCAGTTTCAAGCTTTTGCAGAGGAGATAAAGGTTGTCAAGGAGTCACGGGAGATCCTTGCCGAGTCCGTGAAAGGGCTCCTTGACATCATGGATCCTCAATACGTGGGAACCAGCTCCAACACGATCTCCCAGGTACAGGCGCGCCTAAATGAAGCCCCGAGTGTCCTGAGGAGGTACTCGGACGAGCGTGTTGTCGTCAGCGTGGCCCAAACCCTGGCAATAACTAAGTCAATCTACCCCAGGGCAGATGTTGAGGCCATCGAAGAGGGATTCACCGAAGAGACGACACCTGAGGAGGCGTTGGAGCTGATAACCCAGGCGAGGCCGACTGCAGAGGCGATTGCCCGAGACCTGGGTATGTAAGAACAATCTATCATGCAGTCGGTGCATATAAATTTTTGTAAGGACATATGTAAATATATGTGCAATGCCGCCAAGCTCTGAGTTTTTACTTAGAGTCGACGCACATGCGCCATTTAACGTTCTTCTTCCGGACCAGAACTGGGTTTGCCAGCCAATCCGGGTGGTAGACCTCTTTGATGAACCCGACTGCGAGGAGTATGGTTATCTCCTCCCGGATAGCATCTTTGCGGTCCTGTGTGAAGCGCCGGAACCGTTGCTTGACTGGCTTGGTGTCTGTCTTGACATTCAGGGCGTGCTCGATCACCTCCCTTGGTACCCCAGGCATGTCGAAAGGCTTCCAAGTAAAGATGCCCTTGTTCGCCTGAAGAAAGGTGACTAGCACGTCTTCCTATTTGGGGTCGAGTCTGGTCCCGACTAGAGCAGTCTTGGAGGGGTCGAAAGGGTCCAGGGGGATCTTCTTGTGTTAGAGTTCGCTGAAATTCCCGACTTCGCTGCTTTCTTTGCCAGAATTTGATCATCCTCGACTTCGGTTGTAGTGGCTTGCCGAATGCTGCTGTGTCCGACTGCCGCTTCTTGGGCTTGAGCCAGCTCACAGCTTAGTTTCTCGCAGGTGAAGGCTTGCTTGATATCGCTGCGGAGGGAGAGTACTCCGGCTGGCCCAGGCATCTTGAGCATCATATAGATATAGTGTGGCACCGCCATGAATTTGGCTAATGCCGGCCGTCCGAGTATCGCGTGATACGCAGTTTCGAAGTCGGCAACCTCGAAACAGATGTTTTCTATCCGGAAGTTATCCCGGGTGCCGAAAGTGACCGGCAAAGTTTTCTACCCAAGGGGTGTGGAAGACAGGCCAGGAATTATCCCGTGGAAGGGCGCAGTACTCGGCCGCAGTTCTGAACGGGGGATGTTCATCTCGTCCAGGGTCTTGGCGAAGAGAATGTTGAGCGCGCTGCATCCATCTATAAGAACCTTCTTCAGCTTGACATTTTTGACAACCGGGTGCAGGACGAGTGGATATCGTCCCGGGTGTGAAACCCGATCGGGATGATCTGCGCGGTCGAACGTGATGGGCGATTCTGACCATCGCAAATATTGGGGGGCGTCTGCCGTAGAGACCGAGTTGACGTCGCGCGTCGTTAGCTTCTGCTTCCTCTTGAACTCATACGCAGTCGGCCCTCCGAAGATATGGTTGAGCTCAACCTGGGGGTCTTGAAAGTCGTGTTGGGCCTGTATCTGGTTTGTCCTTGTCCTTGTCCTTGTCGGCGCTAAATGATGAAGCTTGCTCGGAAGCAAACTTCTTGAGCATGAAACAGTCCTTGGCCACGTGTTTGCCTTCAGGATGAAAGGGGCAAGGCCCGTTCATCACTTTCTGGTACTAGTTATTCTTCAGCGGTCATGACCGAGTACGCTCCACGTTAGCCACCACGTCCTCCGACTTCCGCTTGCGGCCGCCGGATTTGTTTTGTGATGGCTCGTCGTTGGCTTTGCCCTTCTGGTCCTTCTGTCGGGGCTCTTTCTTGTCGTAGAAGGCCTTAGCAACCGCCTCAGCTAAGTCGGTGTACTTGTTGGCCATGTCGAAGAGGGCCCTGACAGAGGCTGGCGGCTTCTGAGTAAATTTGGCGATGAACGGGGTGTCCTTGACTCCCTTGCGGAAGGCAGCGATGACGACCTTGTCCTTGATCATTGGGATCAAGTTGCGCTTCTCGGAGAACCGCTTGATGAACTCACGGAGGGTCTTGTTCTTCCTTTGGTGTAGTTGGTAAAGATCGTGCTCGGAGGAAGGTCTCTCGTAAGTCCCTTGAAAATTAGCGATGAACCGTTCCCGAAGTTCCCCCAGGAGCTGATCGACCACTTTGGGAGCCCTATCAGCCATGTCCTCGCCGAGTCGCTTAGGGCAACTGAGAGGTAGTTAGCCATGGCCTTGTGGTCGCCTCCAGCTGCTTAGATGACCAGAGTGTAGACCGTGAGCCAGGACTCGGGGTTGGTCTTGCCTCGTATTTTTCGATCCGAGTAGGCTTGAAACCCGATGGCCAGTCAACCAGTTGAAGTTCTTCTATGAAGGCTGGTACGTCTTCATCTGCGAGAGGGCTCCGGCTCTGATTACGGCGGTTGAACTGCTTGTGGTGGAGGCTGAAGCGCTCGTACTCGTCCTCCAGTCAGCGGCGTCCGTCGTCTTCATGTTGACGGCGCCGTGCGTTGATATTCTGGCGTAGATCGCGTTGCAAATAGCTTTGGAGATCTTGGTTGTTGCGGCGGTCGTACTGAGGACGCCGCCTATTGTTGTTGTTATTGTTGCCAAGAGGTATCTGGCGGGATTCCGCGTGCGGCTGACTAGAGCCAGCCGCCGGCGTCGCGCCAATGCAGATGAAACCGCCGCTGGAGAACCCGACTGATGGGTCGGTACGAGGGTGTCCCCCGACTGCTGGTGCTGCTGACAAGCGGCAGCGGTGATCATAGCCTTGATCTTTGCGATGGTCGGGGTGGCCTGGTGATTAGGCCCGAGCTGGACCATGTCTAGTAAGGTTGCGGTGGCCACGACATTCTGTTGTGGCATGACGAAGACGTCGTAGTCGCTGACTCTTGTTTGGAGAATCTGTTGCTGAGCGGTTTGCCCAGCCTTACGTAGCTCGTCGTTACGAGCATCGTGCTCAGCCTCCTGTTGGTATCGCAGTCGGTGCGCCCCTTGGGATGAAGTCTCACCGTTAGACGCCATGAAGATCTCGCGGGGTAGTAGAAAGCTCGCTAAACTGTTGTCTGAACTGCTGTTCGAACTCCTGTCTAACCTGGAATCCGAGTTAGAGTAGTTGATCGGTGTGATCATGACCCCAACCTCTCTAGATCCAATCTGGAACGGCTCTGGGCCGTGTCCAAACTGAACCGTAGGAGACCAGGTCCACCGCGTTGGGTGTAGACCGTGGAAGTCCGTGGCGTCGCCGAGTCTACGTGGGAGATTGATGACTTCTCCCCTCTCTAGCCCGACCTGGGCCGGCTCAAGGCCGAGTCCGAGCCGAACGCCGAAGAGGAGCGTTGTCCCAAGACCCGGGCAGGTGGAAGATCGCTGCAGCAAGTCGACGAGAGACGCTGCAGCGCTTGGGCCGACTAGCGCAGAGTTGGCCGGTTTCCCGGCAGATCGAATCGAGTCCGAGTCGGCCAGGATGAGGTAGCCAAACTGGTCGGCGACGAAGTCGAGGCTTCCGAATGTCATTGTGTTTCCGGGGGAGAATTTGTCGCCGTTGACTCCTATTGTTGGATCCATCGAGCTTGTGGATGTAAATCTCGCCGAAGCTCCTACCTGGCGCGCCAACTATCGATGTTTTACGCCGATAATATGATTATAGGGCTACTCAGTAAATAGAAACTCGGTGGATTGCAAAGGAACATGAGGAGTTTATATTGGTTCAGGCTCTCGATGTGAGGTAATACCCTATGTCCAGTTGGAGTGTATTTCTTTGAGGATTACGGTGGTGGTTCTGACGAACTCGTGTGTACTTGCCCTCAAGGGACGCTCTGCCTGCCCTTATATACTGGGGGACAGGGTTACAAGGTAGGAGTCCCAGCCGGATTACGACCAAGAGATCTCCTCTTAGAGATATAACGTACCCAACTAATACTGTATTTTCCTTATCGTACAAGGCAAAGTCGGCCAGGTTCTATCATATCTCTAATTACAAGACTAGGCTCATTCTCTATTCGAGTAGCCCATAGACTTGTCATGAGGTACCCGGAGCTCATGGCCTCCACAGTTATTCACAAATATTTGGTCACAGACAGATTCCCCATATGTTCTATATGTCCACTATCCTAATCTAGAAACTTTATTTCATACCATGCCATCCACTTACTACCCACAATGCTATATAAATATGTTCAGGGTAAAATGATCCTATCTAGTTAAAAATATGATCTCCTAGTTTTATGTGATATGGCCAAGGGCGTCAATTAAAAGAAAACAGAGGAATCAATAATTGAGATGGACTCTTTTTAATATACTATTGTAATCATACAATCATCAATCAACCATCAGATAAACGTATGAACTCCCACGAATTGCTTAATTAGTATAAGTATAGATAGACAGATTAAAGAACATGCCTTTCAATATGGATTAATAAAATGTGGCAAACAGTAGTGCAAGCCTAGCCTTAGTAGATATGATGATTCTGAGTTAAGTTAAAGTGAGCGTAAGGGTATGTAAATCAGAGGGGCACATGAGTAGTTGATATACTTACTTCAAGATAAAGAACCTCCGACCCGTCGCCGTCCTTGTTCCTCTTCTTCTTCTTGTGGTCGCTGGTCGGTGTTGTTGACAGCAGGAAGTAACTTGCCATGAATAAGCCCGTCCTTTTGCCCGTCTTTGTGCCGTCGTTGAGGCAGAGCTCCCGCATCTGCTTCGTCCCCACGTACGTGCCGGCATCGGCACCATTGTCGTCGCCGGTGGCGGTACCCTCGATCGCGGAGTGCAAGCCCGGTACCGGCTTCCAGGACGCCATGGCTATTGCCAGGGCTACTAGTTTGGAGATCTCCTGCTGCAAAGAAGACCACGGCCGGCGCGACATGACGAAGCTCGTGGGGAGCTCTGATGGGTCCGTCCCGCAGAGGTGGGCGTTGACCTCGAGGGAATCGCACGTTCCCAGCCCCAGCTCCTTCTTCCTCGACTCGTACCTCTTCTTTTCTTGGGCAAGGTACTTGATGACCTCCTCGTCGTAGGCGGTAAAGATGTAAGGATCGGTCTCGATCTCCATGCTCAAACAACGGGGTGCTCCTCCTCCGTTCCCCACCACCACCGAGCTGGATCCTTCGACGGTAACGTTAGGACCCATGGAGCCTAATCAGGTGTAATTTTTCGAAAGGAGGATCGATGAATCGAAGATGGAAGCAGGAACTGGAATGGATTGGGGATCCTGTGGCTTGTGCTCTATTTATAAGGTCTTGCAGCCGCGGGTTTGGGTACCCGAGTGTGTTTTTTTCGATCGGGTAAATTCCCCTGCCCACCCCCGCTTTTTTTTAACAAAGATATTATGAGGAGGCCTAGCGGGCGCGGGGTTGGTTAACCGGCGCGCACGCCCCGACCTTACGACGCCTCACTAATCACTATCATTAAGTACTAATCATCCTTCTAAGTATCATCATTAATATTTAATACTTTTTAATTATAAAACGATATATAAATAAGCAGAGTAAAAAAATTTAGATTTTAAATTGAAGGTTTCAAAAATCTAATTAAAAGTTTCAAATTTTGGGTTGAAAATTTTAAATTTTGAGTAGATTTTTTTAAATTCTTAGTTGATAGTTTTTAAATTTGAGTTGAAAGTTTCAAAAATTGAATTGAAAGTTTTAAAATTAGATATGAAAGTTTCAAATTAGTGGTATAAAGTTTACTCAATTTTTTATTTTTTATTTTTTTACCGTGCACGTTATAGGACATGTTGGCTATGGATGAAGCTAGCGTGCGCGCGGGGTTTGGCTAACCCGCGCGCACCATCCGTACGCCGCCGTACATGCCATTAACGCTAATCACTTACCTAATTATTATCATTAGTACTTAATAATTTTTAATTATAAAATAATATATAAATAAATAGAGTTAAAAGTTTTAAATTTCAGCTGAAAGTTTCAAAAATCTAATTAAAAGTTTCAAATTTTAGGTTGAAAATTTCAAATTTTGAGTAGATTTATTTAAATTCTTAGTTGATAGTTTTTAATTTGAGTTGAAAGTTTTGAAAATTGAATTGAAAGTTTCAAAATTAGAGATGAAAGTTTCAAATTAGTAGTATAAAGTTTACTCTTTTTATTTTATTTTTTTATTGTGCACGTGGGGACAAGAACACTATGCATGTAGGGCAACTCGGGCGCGTGCGAGCTCGAGCTTTTGCGTTGGCTGTGTGGATTGATGCTAAAAGTGCCATATCAATTTATCGGTAGTTTGAATAGTAACGGTATGTGTTTGGATTAAATCCAAATTATCGATATTGCCTATGATCAATTTAACACTAATTTAGAGCTTTCTTCTCGTGTCATCAAAATTTGGTTTTATATTGATATTAGTTCAAACATATGAAATACAACTTTACTCTATTAAAAAGTTGATAGTGCCAAAACTTACCAAGAATTTGATAATACTAAAAATTTGGTAAGGTAGACAACTAAACATGCCCCCTTATACCTGACTAGTGTTTCCAACCATCGCTATAGTAGTTGTGTAGTTTTTTCCATGTGTGAATAGTGTCTCCAACCATCTCAGCCCTTGGATACAATTTGGTCAGCCCTAGTGGACTGCTTAACTTACATCCACTGGGGACTGCACAGGAACCAAATTTGTGCTATGGCTATCAATGATGGCAACAAAAAGCTATTATATTGATACTGCCGTGATGTAATTGTCGAATAAACCATTGGCAAGTGAATGCATAGGAAAGCAGATGAATTAGATAGGAATGCAGAGGTCCAGCTACTAAGTAGCCAAGAAATGGATCTTATAAACTTCCTAAAGAATAGATTGACGTTTCTGCTAAGGGAAGAAGAGATGAAATGGTATCAAAGGGCAAAAACTAAACGCATTGTGGACGAAGATAGTAATACAAAATATTATCACATGATAGCTAATGGCGAACACAGAAAAATAATAATCTTTCAACTGGAATAGGATGAGAGAATAATTAAAGGTGGTGAACAACTTAAGAAGTACATCGCCAAGTACTACAAAGGTCTTTTTCGAGCTTCGGAGAGGAATAACTTCTCTTTAATGGAGCCATAAAGAGATAACATTCCTTAGGTTTTAGAAACCGAAAATGATGTGCTAACTAAGAGCGTTTTAGAAGTGGAAGTGAAACAGGTTGTCTTCCAGATAGAATACAATGCTTCAGACCTGATGGCTTCCCTGCAAAGTTCTATCAAGTGTTATGGAAAGTAATTAAGAATAACCTTATGGCCATTTTTATAGATTTCTACGAAGGCAAGTTGCCTCTCCATAGTTTGAATTTCAGAATCATTACTCTTCTACCAAAGCAAAAGGAAGCTAGACAAATCCAACAGTATAGACCAATTTATCAAATAAATGTGAGTTTCAAAATTTTTACAAAGGTCATGGCCAATAGGTTAGCTCTAGACTCTAGTAGCTCAAAGATCATTAGACCATCTCAAACAGCCTTCTTGCCAGGAAGGAATATAATGGAGGGAGTTGTGATTTTACATTAAACTTTAGAGCGGAGTTATAATTAAACTGGACTTTGAAAAAGCGTATGATAAGGTTGACAGGAAATTCTTGTCCACTGTAGAGTTTGATTATCGTCTACGATAGGGAGTCAGGCCGTGTCCGAGGCTCAACGCTAGGCAACCTAGGCTGAAGTGGTGGTTTGCTGAGGAATTTTTTTATTTTTATATTTTTTAAAAAATATTTACAAAAGTATATTTTTATTTCAAAAATTTATAAAAATATACTCCCAATGCCCTCTAGGAGGGTGTTTTAATGATGTGGCAAATGACGTCGCCGCCCGGCAACCCGCGAGGCTGCTGTGAGCGGCCCCTTGCCGCCCTCCTAGAGGGCGGTTTTTGGCCAGCCAGGGGGCCACCTACATAAATGGTGGCTCCCTGGCCTCTAAGGCAGGGTGCCGCCTGCAAAAGTGTTAAAAATCACTCTTTGAGAGGGCGATTTTTTGCTAGCTCAGTATAAAACTCCTTCCCAACTTCTGAAAAGTTCATAAAATTCATAAAAATAACAGAAAAAAAGAAAAGAGAGCTGAGAGCGAAGGCGAACAAAAGCGGCGAAGCCCTGCCAGTTTGTGGCTTCGTTAACAGGTAAAGTCCATTGTCTCTTTGCAATTTCTAATTCTATTCAAGAATTGATGTAGTATTGTACTAGTTACGTGTATAATACTATATGAAAATAAGTTGTTACTCGTAGATCTGTAATTTTTTAGTCAACTTGTTAGTGACGTAATTTGTGTAGAGATGATAGTTATAAAATATCGATTACACAATATTAGATGTGAGGAGAATATTGGTATCTAGTTTAACTCTATTTTTTCATCAACAGAGATGTCAAATAAGGTGGTATTTCAGTTATTTCACGGTAAGAGAATGTTAGGTATGGTCCACATGGTGTAGATCTATCGGAGTTTAATTCAATAGCTAAAGGCATTGATAGGCCAGCTGAAAGAAGTTTCCGGTCAGTGTACAACTGGTTGATGCGAGACTTCCGAGTCGACCCCCAGATCAATGCAATAACTGTGTATGTTGATCAGTCGTGCAGTCGAAGGATTTTTTTAGGAACTAATGCCGGTGGATTACATTGCCACTTGAAGATGTACATGGAGAATGCATTCCAACGTGGTTGGCCACTTGGCATACTTGTGTCGATGTACGAGAAGGATAACACCGTTGCAATGGTCGTGCAAGATGATGAGGATCCAAGTGCGACGGGAGGTGATGCCGAAACAATGAAGGAAAATGAAGGAGATAATGAAGAAGATAGGTAACCAACAGGTGCGGTAAACGAGAGAGAACTAATTGACACCATCGTTGAGGAAATGGATAGGGAAGATGCTGAAAATGAGCATGCAAAGGATGATGATTCGTCTGATGAGGACAATATAATGCCTGCAGAATGGACCAACAAGGAGTTCTCCAGGATTGTTATCTTCGAGCGGCATCATGTGTCATAGGAGTACAAGGAGAACGAGGTCATCCAACGAGCTAAGTATGCATACATAAAGGATTTAAAGAAGGTAGTGAAACAATAAGTGGTGTCACTTCAGAGGGAGTTCTCGATTGTGAAGTCAAGCAAGTCGGTGTATGAAATGTAGTACATGAAGGATGGGTGTCCATGGCGGGTGCACACGTTTAAGGATAAATGGAAGGATTATTGGCAAGTTTTAATCGTGACCGAGCATTCATGTCACTTACAGGGTGTCGAGAAATACCATAGAAGCATGACATCTGTATTTGTTGCAACAGAGATGTACTCCCACATTATAAACAACTTGGGGTACGAATCAAGGCCAAAGTTAGACATATTAAGGAGAAATTCAAATATACAATTAGCTATGCAAAGGCATGGAGGACGAAACAGAAAGTTGTGAAGATGAGATTTGGCACATTTGAAGCATTATATGATAATTTGTCTCGTTTTTTAGCCTGCATTCTTCAGAGAAATCCGGAGACCTACTATGACCTGAAAGCTTTCCCATCAATTGACCATGGTAATCAAAGTGTGTTGCAACGGGTATTCCTTGCATTAGGTGCTTGCATTTAGGCCTTTGTGCATCGTCGTCCCATCCTCTGCATTGATGGGACATTCCTGACCGAAAAGTACAGTGGACAGATATTGATAGCAATTAGAGTTGATGGGAACAACCAAGTTCTACCGGTGGATTTTGCTTTTGTTAAGAGCGAGAACACTAATAGCTGGTACTAATTCCTAGAACGAGTTAAGTCTGCACTTGTACGAATAAGGCCAGACGTATGCCTAATAATGCCGTTACGCCGGTTTGCTGCGGGCAATTGAGGAATTGAGGGATGGATGCGCTAATAAGGGGTACCCACCAAGGTGGTCCGATGTTCGAAATAAATGGTGCATGTCTCTTATGGGTGCTAATTTCTACATGCAGTTTAAGAATAAGCACCTTATGGATCTTTTCAAGAGGTTGTGCGCCCGAATCAAAGAAGAATTCAATGAGCTTTGGATGACTGACGTCTAACAAACAGAGGAGCACGTCATTTGTCTCACCTTATTTCAAGAAGAAGCAATCTGCAGTACCTGAAGTGGCGAGATTATACGCTTCAGTATTGCAGGGATATTTACTACCGAGCATCTCCAAGTTATCTATATTCCTGACCCAACAAAATTAAGGAAAAAAGCAGGTCGCCACAATACAAGACGCATTCATAATGACATGGATGAGTCAGAAGCAGGTGGAAAGTGTAAACGTTGTTCAAAGTGTGACTAGAAAGACCATACCTACAAGAAATATTGAAGGATGCAACCGGTTGAGTGCGGCAGAAGCTGGACCGTTGGGTTCAGGCGCTGATGGCAGTCGTCCCCTGGGTGAAGGCACAACTTCAAGGCGACACCGTCCTAGACGTTCTCGAGCATTTGGTGGTGCTGCGGTGTAGTGTTAGTTCATGTATCGATGTAATAGAAATTCTATAACTTAAGTTCTCCTACTATGTTGCGTGCTTGATCTTTGTAATAGAACGATATGTACCATATTGTTGTCTTTTATTGTCATATAATAATGCTATAAACCTTAACAATAATTTTTAATGTGGTTATTCAATTAACTTTGTGAACTTACTTTTACTTGTTGTTTTCATAATAAAAAATACGCTAACTCTCTATTTCTGCAATACAGTATAGCGTACGAGACACGGAGCTGTTCGATCGGTCCCACCCGGTCTTACTTGTTAGCCGTTGAGGGTGCCAAGCTGAGCATCTTCCGTCCACCGCTTTCACGTCACCTCCTGCGGATAGACCCCCGGTTCCGTGAGAGGTAAGAGTTGTACCAACATTTATTCCTAACATTTTTACATATCTATGTTCCCTAATATTGACTATAGTACATTATTCTGCAGGTTGCGTGAGTCTAGACTTCTTCGCTGTACAGGCTAGTTGAGCCGCACTGGACGAGAAGGACCCCGCCAGGCAATGGGACACTGACCGGTCACTTCTGGCAGCACTAGTGGATCGCTGGAGACCAGAGACACACGCATTCCACCTACCATGCAACGAGATGACTCCCACACTCCAGGACGTGTCCTACCTGCTGGGACTTTCCGTCGCAGGGGACGCAGTGAGTCTGGTTAACGGGGCGTATGGTTGGGCACAGGATATCACTCCGGTTGCGATCGTGCAGCGCCGGCCTGGACTTGGTGCGCCGGATTCGCTACTGGCTTACACCACGAACGGCCCCTTGCAAGCGTGGCTGCTACAGTTCACCGTAAGTCACGTATTCCTTTGATTCACAATCGTCCGATCTATAAAGCAACAGTGGAATTAACAATAATCTTGCTTTCCAGCCTGATCAGCTGCACCCTGACGCCGACGACTACTCGGTGCGGCGGAGCTTGGAGGCGTACCTGCTGTGGCTGTTCGGGTGGGTGATGTTCACTAGCATGATGGGACACGCGGTGGACAAAGGACTGATCCACTACGCTCGTGCGATCGCCGACAGCGAAGACAACTACGTACCGCAGTGGAGCTAGGGATCTGCTGTCCTAGCAGCAACGTACCGTGGTCTTTGTGACACGTGCCAATGACCGATCCAGGTGCGATTATCGCCGGTTGCCCTCTTCTTCTTCAGCTATGGGTGGCCAAGCGGTTCACGATAGGCCGCCCTCTGATTCAGCACTCTCCCTACGAGAGCGGCCTTGGAGGCTTGTATGGGCAGTCGGCGACGATCGTCCGACTATGGGATAGTATGGTGTCGCGTGTCAATCCTAAATTTTTCTCTTAAGAGAGCCACACAAAAATATACCAGAGAAATGTCCCAAGAAAAATAAATTAAAATGGCCAAATGAATTATTAATGTGAAATACAAAATATAATTATCATGGTTGGGAATAATTTTCTTTTATTCCTCTTGCAATTTATTAATAGGATTTTTTTTGAATTTTTAGAGCATATGAAATATTTCTTAATAAATCAAAAACATTATCGGAATTAAATTGCACTGGAAATCCTTTTTCTTTTCTTTTCTTTTCTTTTCTTTTCCTTTTTTCTCCTGCTAGGCCGCCGGCCCAGCACTGTGCTGGCCTTCGCGCGTGGCCCGCGAGCGCGCCTTCCCACGAGCCCACCTATCGGCACTTGCTCCGCTCCTTCTCTCGCTGCCCCATGGGGCCCGCCCGTCAGACCTCCACCCGCCTCGCTTGCTCGCCCTCCCGCTGACAGGCCGGGCCCGTCTTTCGGCATCTTCTTCCTCCTCCGTCCGAATCGGGAGGAGGGGAAATTTCCCCTCCGCCGTTTGATCGGCGCCTTGCCCCGTCTCCCCCCACGCCTGTCTCGATTCAAACGGAGCGAACTCGGTCCCCGTCTGTTTCCCCCCACGATCTCCGGCCCCCTCATCCACTCTCGCGTGAGAATCGCGCGCACGATGCCGGCCGCCGCCCACAATCCCGAGAGCAATTGGGCCGTTGCAGCCATGATCGCTCCTGCCCGAGCTCTTAAAAACCTTCGCCATCCTCTCCTCTTTTTTTCCCTCAAACGCTGACGCCTCCTGAGCTCCCAAGCACCCCGTGCCGCGTGATCCAGAGCCACTGCCAAAAACCACCGCCGTCAGCCGCTCGTTGCCGCCAGGCCACGCGCCCGCCACTGCCAGTTTCAGCGCCTATCGGAGAAGCCGGCGCCGCTCCTGTGAGCCTTACACCGCCGGAGTGCCTCCCGCCGCCAATCCCTCGGTGAGTCTCACCGCGGCCTTCGATCGCGTGTTCCAGTCGGCCCGTTCGGCATTTCTTCCCAAACCCTCTCTAAACCTTCCCCAGGTTCAACCCGACGACGTCCACACCCCCGTCGCTCCTCAGCGCCACCGGAACCCCGTCGGCGTCAGCATTCCGAAGCTCCGCCGCCGCCAACTTCTTTTCCTCACCGTCGTTCGCCGTGTTTTGATCCTCGCAACCCCTCGGTGAGCACCCCCTCGTCTTCCTCGTTCCATCCCGCAGCTCGCCGCTGTTCTCCAGGGGCCAGATGGTCGCCGGCGGCGACCATCAGGCCGCTCGCCCCGCCACAGCACGGCCGACCGGCGGGACGAGTCCCCATTCGTCCTGCACCGTCCGATCTACCCCTGGGTAGATCTAGACCGGCTGCGTGGTGCCCCCGTGGGTGCCTGCTCCCCCGCCACGTTAGCGCCACCTGGGCGCCGCGTCGGCTCGTCTGCCCGCCGTGGCAGCCACGTGGCCACTTCCCCGCTGGGCCACGGTGGACGCAGTCCACCGTGCGCTACCCTCTCCTGTGTCACCGACCGATGGGGCCTACCTATCGCGCCGGCTTTCCCGGGGTCTAGTGACACAATAATTCTTTAATTGAGCAATAAATTATATTTAATAATAATTTTATGTGGAAATCATAGTGAAACTTCAAAAAATCATAACTAATTCATATGAACTCCGATTAAATCCATTCAAATTTTATTAAATCCAGAAAAATACCAAGAATTCATTAAAAATATTTTCAGCTCATGTTTGGCTGCCCACATGTACTGTTTTTAATTGTTTGTACATTGTCTGTTATAGAATTCGACGCCGTTGACTCTTCCGTGTACTACAAGGTTGTAGCCGAGTACGTTGAGCCGGAGCAAGGCAAGTGACACTGTAGTCTTGATTATTTTGTACCTACTTTTTACTAAAATGTTTTGTTTATTTAAATAAACATGCATGTTTTTATTATTTCATGTGGTATGGATTATAACCTTTCTACAGATAAGATTACGCCTTTGTTGTTGAACCTTGTTCCTTGTCACTTAGGTAACAACATGTTTAGGATATTATTCCTAGGATGCTTAGCCATGCTTAAAAACTATTAGTTCACCTGGGAATTGAATGTTATCATTTACATTTAAGGTTCAACTCAATGTCGGAAAATGGAACTTTGGATATGTTAATGTTAAATTACTAAAATTTGATCTAAATGGTGGATTGTGGGTGTATGGTTTGTTGGTCGCACCCATGGCAATTAAGGACCGGTTCACGGAAACCTCTTGGGCAATTAATCATACTTTCCACAAGCCAGCGTGGGCAATGGCTAGGCTTGTAGCGTCCCTTCTCCCTTTCCTAGGCACCGATGGTGAGAATGGGCGTGATGGAGTTGGGTCCGCCCAGGGATGGGTTGATCGGCTTCCGGATCCATTGTGGCGCAAGGGGGGTAGTCTGGCCGATATGGTGTTTCCTGTCGGCAGGTGCAACCTCAGCGTGGTATAGATGGTTAGGGAGAGGTTGCGTGAATGGTCCTATCACAGCCTCTCGCGGGGTGTCGTGGTGGTACATCAGCGCACAGGAATATGTGTGGGGCTATGTCTTGTGGGTACAGTTGTACACCTCTGATCAGAGTTAAATCTATTCGAATAGCCGGCGCTCTGCGGGATATGGGCGATTGGTCAAGACTCACCGTGATTAATCTCATCCTTACTTAATTAACTTGACTTAATGGAACTGGTATAGTTCAGATGGATGGTTGGGCCTGGTTAACGTGATGTAATGTTGATCAGTGGAGTATTAATATTGATTAATTAATCAACCTTTTACCGTTTGCGAACTACTACTATTTGCAACTGCTTTTATGCAAATAAACCTTGAGCCTATCTTTGTCTCCCGTGCATCGTGCATATTTGTGGATGTGATTTGTTGAGTAATGTGGGTGGCACTCAGTCTTGCTCTTTTTCCCCTTCTCATTGGTGAAGTATGTGTTCGACAAGGATCAACAAAAGGACTAGGCTGGCTCCGCCGTCAAGATACCTGTGGAATGGAAGCCTTCGCTTAGCCAGTTGTATATAGGCTTTATTTAACTTTATTGCTATATTTATGTAAGACAATTTTATTCTGTTTGTAAGATGCACTCTGTATGGCAACTTGGTATTGTGTACCCTGGCTTTCCTGGACAGAGATTTTATACACATGAATGTTTAGAATTTCGGTGGTGAATTTCTAGGCGTTACACGTCATGAGGTACGTAACGTGAAATTCTAGGTTTACCACTTATGCGCAAACACTGATGTGTTCTCCCTGTCCTATTTTTCAGCGTCGTTACACCCACGCGCAGGTTAGGAGGGCCTACTCCGACTTCGTGAAGGAGTTCGACCGCCTGCAGCCCAGCGATGTCGTCTGGGAGCCGTACAGTCCGCAGGCCATCGTGGCCCGTGTACCGCTCAGATTCTTGGCTCTTTGCACGCGCGACCAGGCGTACTGGATGACGACAGTGCCGATGGTGTTTGACATCTTCGTCGAGCCCCACTGTCCGCAGCCCGTGATGTGACAGTTCAGCCTACGTCAGCACTTCCCTGTGCTCGTGGAGCTGGTTGTCCCGTGTGACATGCACCGGTTAGTACAACTGCGATCTTCATTGAGTACTGCAACTCTTTTATGAAGTCTAATACACTCTTTGCAACTAGGTATACTCGTAGGGGATAGGCAGATGGCACTTAGTGGGTTCCCCGACTGTAGAGGTACGTGGATGACTGGTTGTTGGCGACAGAGGAGGTCATCGACGAGGTCCGTCCACACATTGAGGCCACCTACTTAGGATACCTCAGGTGGTACCAGCCCCGCACCCGCACACGCGTGACGTTTACCCCAGCTAATCCACAGCCACACGTCGCCGCTGTGACTGACGCGTATCCTACATACCGTGACCAGAACTACTTCCCCGCAGTGAGTCATGTTCTCTTTGCACTTTGCTATTTTCTTTGTAGGTGTCCATAGTTCTAACACATATTCACATCATATTTAAAATAGGCCCAACATTACCCTATCCAATTCTTGCTGCCAAGCTTTCAGAATCGGTCGCAGCAGCAGAATGCACTAACTCAAAGGATGTTATGGCACACATCGGCAGTTTTGCAACCAGTACATTTTTCAGCGCAACCAACAGAAATTGTAACACAGTTTAATCATAAAAATTGTCATAGAAATAGTAATATTATAACTATAAAAGCCTTACAAGGGAATTTGCCCAAGCTCTCCTAAACAACTCTTCTGATTACATGACATTCCAGAAATTGTCATTTACACCAGTCTCCACATATACAAAAATACAGACCCTGGCAATTATACATAAGCTCCTCGATATGCCAGTGATCCGCAATTACCAGTGGACAGAAGACACCGCACCACAAAATTGGTAAGAGCACCACTCAACTTCAGGCTACTGTACAATCACTCAAATGTGTATGAGTTTTCACCAAACATACCAAATTGCTCTATCAAATCCTGATAGCTTGTTGTGATATGAAATTCTTCTGAGCACCAATTGTGTTCCGGGGTTCAACAACAGAACCTCCACCCGACTATCATCTTGTGCCAGCAGAAATGCATGTAAGAGCAAGTGGGTAGCCATGCCATAGCAGCCTGTGTGCATCAACAGAGAGGTCTCCTGGCAAAGTTATGTATCACACGGCTGTGAGGCATTTCTTTTGCTGCTCTCTGACAGGTTATACAGGCCTCTCAAATCAAAGAACAAGAATGGATTCTGGTCTTCTTACAATTCAACATCCCCCCTAAGGAAAAGCAGAACCACATACTATCCGCTAATAAAGAACTGTTACTGGATGGTAAAAATACACTAATTACAGAATCTGTTGTTCAGTACTGAAACAGATAATGAACACAAGGATGATGATTTTTTCAGAAGTATGTTAAAATCTACTCACTCTTTCTGTTATACTTACACTTTAAAGGCACATGCTATTCCTATTTATTTTGAACAATAAAAAAAGGACAAGAACAAGAACAAGCAAAAGATTTGCTCGTCTTTTGTATAAGTAGAGATTGATTTACAATCTGCAACTCCACCACTCAGAAGAACAGCTTTTAACCACCTTTTACATAGTACTCCCTCCGTTCCAAAATATAAGTAGCAGAGATTAAAATTAAGGAGAAAGGACTTTAGTGTCTTCAATAAATGTGGAATGAATGGATGTTGGAGGGTAGGTGGAGGTAAGATGAGAACAAATTTGAACGGGAAGTGATTGATGAGACAAGTAGTATTGTGAATAGTGCTAGAAATCCTTATATTTTGGAACGGGAGGAGTACGAAAATTTAAAAATTCAAATATTTTTTATGAGATAAATTATGCTGTTTTAAAGGTACTAAATGTCATTTCTCCTAATGCTTTCTCCTGTGCTCTGGTTCTGCTAGGTCTTTCTTCTTTTGCTCCTTTGCTCCTAAGTTTCTAAGGATGCCTCTAGGCCCTAGCGGTCTGGTATTGGGTTGCCATGCTGCTATTCATCAAGACAGAAAAGGTCATCTTGAACAACTCATAAGAGGCAAACATTACAAGATGCTCTCAAGGGTTCAGCAATAAGTCAAAACACTGACACTAACAATCATTAACTAGAGCATATCACAACAAAATATACAGCTGGATACACTGCCTTTTGACATCTAAACATAAGGAATTAGATGTAATGGAACAGTAGAGAGATAAGCCTATTCTTAGATGTTTAACTAGTATAGTGAAAAGAGAAAAGGGTACTGAGAAAATATCTCAGGACCTAGATTGCAGATTGGCATGTACAAGTTATCCTATGTTGCCCTGAGGCCATTTCACATCACATAAACACAGAGTTCATAACCTATCGGGCAAAGAGATATCCATATTCATGTAAGAAATATGGCTGCACCATTGGGCATAGGACTCTAGTTGATGTCAACGACTTATTGACTTGTACAAATGGATCTACAAAAGTCTATTGGTTCAGATAGACCGACAGCTCATGCTGTCATGCACATAGCATGAGTGTAGCTGCATACAAACCTCACACTTATTATAAGAGTAGAAAGAACAAATGTTTCCTATTAATGTGAGATTACTTAATTGAACAGTGGAAATCAGTACAGCAGAGAAACTAGCACTTTAATTTTGTTTGCATAAGGGTTGTTGTTGTGTTTCTAGCAAAGCTCCCATTCAATCCTAATTACATGAATTACCAATAGCAGCATATGATTGAATACAAAGCATGTATAACAATGCCAGAAATTTTAGTAACTAACAGTAGATCAAATAAATACTCAGAACAGGATATAACGGCCATAAATAATAGCTTAGTAAACTAATTGGATTGTACTGTAGCAAATGGTTACTGAAATACAACTTTTTTCCTTTACCAGGGGACAACCCCTTTTTCACTTACATTAAAACAGAAGAAATCATCTTGAACCACTTATAAGAAGGTCAACATAACAGGATGCTCTTAATGGTTCAGCAACTTTAACTAAAACGATGTCTTGGAACTAAATATGCACTGACAGTAAAAGACCAACTGATGCAATGAACAAGGGCACAACACATGCAACCAAAGACCAACGTCAGTCTATACCTTTTCGTTTATCTAAACATAAGGAATTGGATGTCATGTAACTGGACAGCAAAGAGAAAAACTTGCTCTTAGCAGTTTGACAAAGGTATCTAAGACAATATCTGGGGACCTAGTGTGCGGATCAGTAGATAAAATTGATCGTATGTCTCCCTGAGTCCATTTTTCATCAGTAGAATGCTCAGTACATAACCTTACCATACAACTGCTAGCCATATAAGTCTAGTACAATCTGCAGGCTCGAAACGCATCCGCAGGGAGGATATTAGGGGTTATGAGAATAATAGTAACTGAAGATTTTATACTGACGAAGTCGGCAGAACTCAATAAGCGGGAGATCAAATCACATCAAGGATGTTGTCCTCCAAACCCAAGTGCCCAACACACCTTTGTACATGCCGACCAGATCCTATCCGAGGACGGCCGGCGCAGGTCCGCGGCGAGGGGTTGGCCGGAGAAGACGAATCCCGGCGATGCCGGTCGGATCGTGGCCGAGAGGAATCTCGCGTGCCGCATCACCGCCGCACGGGCTACCGCCTCAACCACCGCCGGAAACGCGACAGCACAGTTGAGATAGGGAGGGGATCAATCAGGCGGCCGCAGCAGCCAAAGATGGAGAAGAAAGGGCGGAGGCGGAGGCGCCGGCGAACGGAGCAGCCGGCCTCACCAGCGCCATGGCCGTAGCCGCCGCCGGCGACCGCAACCGCAAGGCCAAGGATATCGAGCGGCATGTGGGACCCACTTCTGTGCCCCACCCACCCTTCCCTCCCTTGTAACAGTATGAGAGAAAATCACAAGAGAAGTCAGCAGCCACAAAAGAAAAATGGCCTTTAGCGCGAGAAGACATGACGGCGACAAGGCAAAGCTTCCAAATAGAACTATTCGGCGTCGGCGTCGGCGTCGGCGTCGACGGCGCGCGGCGTGGAGAGGCGCCACACCGCCACCTCCAAGGCAACGCAGTCCCCCATCGCCGTCGAAGCAGTAGTACTACCATCGACCGGCGGTGGTGGGGCGATTGATGATGAATTGGTCATGAGAAACGCTGGCATGCTCGCCGCCGCCGGCGGCGGCGGCGGCGGCGATATGCATGGAGAAATGGAGTACTCCAAATCCACTATTCCCAAATTATAATTAAGCTGAAAAGTTTAGTACTAAATAGCTTTACTTTTGCAAACACCATACGTGCATCATACCTGAAATTGAGAGAGATGAACTCTTAATTAACAAACACTCGTCGATTAAGCTGGCCACTAATCGAACAACACGACAGACGAAGAACAGAACGAGACGTGATCATTCATAGGTGATACACACAATGAACTAGTACAGACTGTTGGTACTACAAGACACAACCACGACGCAGCAAACGAACAACAGAACAAGCAATCCAAATGGAAGGAGGCTACATTTTCATTGACACAGACACAAGCAGTAAGCTAGGCCCAAGGTGGTACGGCCGGACCGGCGCCAGGTCAAGAACCTTGCAAGACTTACCGGAGCAGCGCCGCCACCGATAAACCAACGGCCGCGAGGAGCGGCAGGACGGCGGTGTAGAGGAACTTCATTCCGGCGCCCCGGCGGGCTGCTGGGTTCTCGGACACCCACACTGAAGCGCCGACCAGGGTGACCCCGCCAAGGAAGGTCTCGGAGAGCGCGAGGCGGTAGGAGGTATCGGCGACGAGTCCACCTGGCGCCGGCTCGAACGCTGCGGCCAAAGTGGTGGCCGTGGAGATGGTGGCGAGGCCGAGTGCGCCCAACGCCGCCCCGATGTTAGACTCAGCGCCGCCGCCGGCCTCCGCTTCCCGGCGAGCAGCACCAGGCAGCAGTTCTACCGCCATGTATGGTATCTCCCTTTTGCTGATTCGTAAGAAAAAAATGTAGTATCTCCCGACCGATCGATCCTTAGCTGATCGATAATTCGATCCTCTCCTTGAACCCTAGATGGGTCTAAGAATCGAGGTAGAGAGATCTGCGTGTGGACTGTGGAGAGGGTGGGCTGTGGGCTCTCGTCTGCCGACCTCCCGTCCAGGCACAAGGGTATTATATAGAGGAACCGGACGCTCCGGATGTTTCAACCATTGATTGCAATGTTTCAATCACAGAAAGCCATTAGCGTGGCACCATAACAGCGCGAGTACGCGACCTTGTATCGTAGGCCCGATTGTTATTTTCGCGGTTGAATCAGATTATGACTTAAACTCATCGCCGACATGTAAAAATTATTACATACATAACTAATTAAGTATTAACTGTTGCCATTACTAAATGGGCTAAGACCCATGTGAAGAATAATTTCTAGAAAAATCTCAAAAAACCACCTTATAGGAAGTGGCATGATAAGTTTAGTAGCATCTTACTAGTTCTAGTAAAGGGATACCTCCTTATAAGGGTGAGCTCTCTTCTAGCCACTTTAGACATACACAGTAGAAAGAACTAGAGAAACACGCGCGTTTGCTCGTCTCGCCAGCCGAGACGGCACGCGTACGCGACATGCGCATGAACAAGCAGATGCAACTTCTTTTTGCAGTTTTTGTTTTGCTGTAAATTAGAGTCCCGGTATCGCTATGCGCCCATCACGGCTCGTCTTCCTTCACATTCGGGCGCTGCGTATCGTCGTCATCACCTGGTGCCGTGTGTCGTTCGTGCGATACGTGCTGCGCCCGTATCTGCTCCAGAACAGCCCCTACAACAAGGCTGTAGGTATACGTACACTATGTCTCCCGTGTTGGATCTATTCATGTTAATTGCTGCCATATACATGTTTAGATCAGATTACGTGATCCTGTTTACTTATGCTATTAATGTCATGATTTATTTATAGAATAAATTAAATCTACATGTGCTTATATTTTCAACATTAACTATTAAAAATTTAAAAATATATTTAAAAAACATGATAGTGCTTAGTGCAGTGGCCTCACAAATTCACAATGCTCAGTTGATCGAGTCGGCCGGAATTGAGGCGCTGACGAAGAAATCCAAAGGAAGCTTCCCTGACTTGCTTGTGTCCCCAACGCTTGTGAGTTTGCGAGTTCGCGACCGTGCCATTCTGTCATCACAGGTTGAACGGATGGTGACATCACATCAACCCACCTCATTCTGGAGTTCTGCTGTTTCTTTCCCTCTCCTTTTTTGACTGAAATACCCTCTCCTTGTTTCGGTCAGATTTGTCCCTGTCGTTACCGTGCTTGTAGTCCTGATTTTTATTCAAGGTTCTTGTGTATGACCTCCGGTGGTTTTCTTTATAATGACACAATCTATTGTTTTCATGGTCTTATGATGTTTAATAAATCAATGTTGTACTCAAATCCTCTCTGACTTAGGCGGTTGCTAAAGTATGTGCATGGTGTCTTGGTTTCTGTGATAACCACAGCGAAATTGCAATTCCAGCAATTGTAATTTATGAACTTGCCTTTTGCTTGCATATATATAGAATTCTTTTAAAACTGGATTGTTATTCCTCATGACGTACAGTTTTTTTCAAACCATTTTGTTTACATTGGGAGGTCATTCATGCTTGGTTTGCCTACAACTGAAAAGCCAAAGCTAATTTTCAATTTTAAAATAAACTCAGATTGAATTTTTACTGTCTTCTTAGCGGTCGTGAAAAGAGCGCTTGACAACGGAAAGTCCCTAAAATTAATCTAATTGTAAAATTTTAAATCAGCCTAAGCTGATGCAAACACCCACATAGAACCTAACGATGTAGCGTCCTAATCGTATTCAACCAGGTGAGGGAAGTGAAAAGGTCGAAACCAGATCAAGCGAAAATTTGGTAGGGGCAATCATATATATATATATATGCTCGCCTATGCAGACACCGGTGACCGCCGCACAGTGTTTCTTCCAGTTGTCGATCAGCTGAGGTGGATAAAGATAGGGAGAAATTAACAAGGCAAGTATATGTCATCAGAAAATGAATTACAGAAAACAATAAGCAGGGGGTATCACAATAGCACCCAATCAGCTTAAGCTTATCAGCCGCACCGAAAGACAGATCATTAGCGTATGATCAATTAAGTATTAATTATTATAAACTTAAAAAATAGATTTATTTGGTTTTTTAAAGAAACTTCTGTATAGAAAGATCTAAAAAAACACCATTTAATAGTTTAAGAAACCTGCTCACAGAAAACGAGGTAGAAACTCAAGCCACAAGCTGATTAGAACTCTAACACCATTCTTTCTAACTTGTAGCTATTGGCTTAGTGTGGGCACGTTTTTTAAACTGCTAAATGGTGTGATTTTTGTAAAATCTTAAGTTTTTTTTTAAAAAATCAAATATATTCTTTTTTAAGTTTACAATAGTTAATACTTAATTAATCATACACTAATTATTTGTCTCGTTTTACGTGTAGTTGTTAAGCTGGACAAATAAGCTGCGAAATAGCTCCACGGCACTACAGCAGCAACTGCACAAATCACAAGTAATTACATAATGCACGCTTAGAAAGAATAAGAGAGAGTTAAGAGAAGAGAAAAGAGGAAGAGAATCTCGTAAAATAAGGTGAGTCATTAGCGCATGATTAATTAAATATTAATTATTTTAAACTTGAAAAATAGATTAATATGATTTTTTAAAGTAACTTTTATATAAAAAATTTTAAAAAAAACTTACCGTTTAGCAATTCGGAAAATATAATCATGAAAAACAAAAAAAAAATTTTCTGAACCAGTACTTTCGAACTCAGCCTAAGCCTACGCTGCTTGCAGTTTGTCATATTGATGAAAGTAGCTTAACTTGCGGGAGATACGCTTTCCTGCAAATTAAAATACAGTTCTCAATAAAATTTTGAACAATATGATTGGAAAAGATCAAAAGATTCAGCTAGTCATCATCCTTTAATTCTTTTCAGCAGCCGACCGACGTAGTCGCTTCTTCAGCGTGAAACCCACCATGACACCAACTGCAAAGCTGACGGCGCTGATCTTCGTGCAAGTTGACGACACAACCCGACTGCAATGCACAATTTATAACAAATAACAGATTAGCAGGTGTCAGATTTCACAGCGGAGCACATTGTTAAGATGAACAAAAATGGTACAATTGCCTTCTTTTATCTAATAACATAGCCTAGCAAATGTGGAAAAGCTTTGATGTACCATATAGGTTTTTCCTGAGGCAGTAAAATTTAAGCTTATACATCTGCCTAACTCTTGTTAACAAGCTTTCATATTCAATTAATGCTGCATAAGCTTAGGTGGTGTTTGAGTTAACTTACTTTTCTGGCTTATAAGTCATACGTAAAATAAAAAATATTATTAGTACGTGATTAATTAAGA
Organism: Oryza meyeriana var. granulata; assembly: GCA_003991445.1. Classification (NCBI taxonomy): domain Eukaryota; kingdom Viridiplantae; phylum Streptophyta; class Magnoliopsida; order Poales; family Poaceae; genus Oryza; species Oryza meyeriana. Next base: position 32,992 of record RYFJ01002671.1, on the reverse strand, counting down.
ATTAACTATTAGAAACCTGAAAAATGGATCTATTTGATTTTTTAGAGATACTTTTATATAAAAATTTTTTTTAAAAAAATACACCGTTTAATCGTTCAGAAAATATACTCACTGGAGAAAAAAAAAGACAACTGAAGAAGTAGGAATGAACGGCTAATATTTGCTAGTCATACAAAAGTCACGTCACCCAAGTGCATTGTACAACACACGGACTGAACTTGTGATATGTGAAGTCAGTTTTAATCACAACAGAAAAAAAAAACTCAAGATCTTTTACATACCTCATTAGCTTGTAGTCCCATCTTTATATCCATTCCGACCTAACTGTAGAAAGAAATCATATGCACAATCCATACATGACTATTTAGATGTGAGAACTAAGTCATTACATTTGATAAGACCAGACGTTAGTAAATTGTTGTCTAAAAAGGCAAAGGTATAATAATGAATAAAGACAGAAGCAAACAACCATACTAAATATATCTGACCTGATAGAAACTCCCCTTTTCAAAGAACAGGAACATAGCAGCTAAAATATTGATCTAGAAGTAGGAGGCGCATAACATTCCGAATTATAGTCTAGTAGTCTAATCTTTTATAAGGCGACATCAAATCATTGATGACATAACAGTACCAAAAATATGTAAGCTCTCACATAAGGGGTGAATACAACCATGAATACTGCAATTTTGGTAGTCTAGTAGCAGAGATGTTATCTGCTAGAGGCCATCTAACATGGCAGGGGAACAGGATCTTTGCTTTTATCATTCAATCAATGCCCGGAGTATATGCGCCAAATTACAAGAACCCTGATGAACAGATAGAACAAGTTAAAGATATGTATGGCCTCCCCTGGCTGCAGGTTCGAATAACAAGAGATGCCTAACAAGATAAAAAGTTACAGAACATAATGACCCGGCTCCGTTCGACCTGACTCACTGACACCCCGGGCGCCTTATATCGTGAGCCCGCTTGTCATTCGGATGGTGCGTCAGACCGTCAGTGATAAAAACTTTTTAAAAGCAACGACTCCATCATTCGGTTCGGTGGACTGGTGGATCACTGGTTCCGTGGCACCTTTGAAAAACTTGTAAAGAAGCTACTAACATGGTGTTCGGCACCATTAAGCCCAGTGAGCTTAAATTCTTATTTTCCACGCGCACGTTTTCCAAAACGATAAACGGTGTATTTTTATAAAAAATTTTTATATGAAAGTATCTCTAAAAAAACAAATAGATCTATTTTTTAAGTTTTTAATAGTAAATACTTAATTAATCACACGCTAATGATGTTCTATTTTGCGTACAGCTTATATAAGCCAGAAAAATAAGCACTTAACAACACCACCTAAGCGTCGTTGGATGTCTATAGACGGTGTTGTATTGTATAAGTTGATAAATATTTTATATATTTTACTGTTTGATAAAAAATATTTTAATAAAAATGTTTCATATGTTCCATCAATTAGAGAAAAATATTTCATTACTTGAACGAAAATGGTTCAACTAAATACAACATCTAAAACATACTGGTAACACCAAAAAATCAATATTGCAGCATTAAATCAATACAGAATAAAACATCTTCGTGCAATAAATTGTAACAAGAAAAAAAAAATAGGTTACAACATCGTTAATACAAAATGAAACCCATCTCCATCTTCTTCTTGTACTTCGACCACCAAATCCACCTTCTTCCTCTAATGTGGTGATCGAATCAGTCTTTTTTCTCTATACTAGTGGTCGGATTTGCTCTTTCCGTGCTCCCCTAGCTATAGATGTAGGAGAAGTACTCTCATGGACTGAAGAGAAAGCGGTGAACCCACCTTATCACCGGCCATGGACAACAGGAGCAATGTGCACGGGCTTAGAGGAACTAGAGCAGGCGCTCGCTTCCTCTCGACGTTGAAGGACTAGCATCGGAGCGGTGCTCGGGAGATAAGTAAGCCACTCATACAACCATTGAGTTTGATCACGGTTGTGCTATTTTATGCAGCTGTGTTTCTGCCCAGTGAAGATAAGAACATAAATAAATAGGGTTAAGTTAGTAAAGTGGGCGTAGCCTTTGCACAGCGTCCGATCTCATCGGCCGTCCGTTTCTAATCATTTTCCAACTCGAAACTACATGGTATTGTATGGCCTTGGCCGGCCGCCAACGTCACGATCATGTTCCAAACAGATTCACACGCTGCAATCTGCACCGCCCCTCTAGTCTCAAGTCTTGACGTCCCTGGTCTTGCATATTCCATTCTTTTCCCTATTGGGGAGAGGATAAGGTAACGTGTTTAGATATTCCGCTAATAATCCGTCATTAAAAGCTTGATTGGAGTATTGATCCACTTACAAATGCAGGAATAACATAACCACGCGGTACAAGATGCACAGACAACAAAGCTTCCATTTCTATCAGCCATTTTTAATTATTCCATTGAATATTTGAAATACATAAACATGGAAAATGTACGGTGGCGTGGCCCATAAACCAAACAAACACACACTCTGTAGCTGATGCCACATCTGAAGCGTCTCCCCAGAGAGTCAATTATGAACCAAACACATCAGTAACTCGCCTGAAAAACTACATGCATAACGAACTTACATGACTTATCACAAGCATAATGGTTGTCAGGTTTGCACAGCGGAGCACAGGTTAACATGAGTAATAAATTTTAACTCTTAAATCTCACACAACTGCAACAGGAAAAATATGTAGAACATTACCCTATCTAACTCTTGCTGCTAAGCGCACAATGCACTAACTCAAGGATGTTTTGCCACTCATCGGCAGTTTTGCAACCAGTGCATTTTTCTGCACAACTAACAGAAATTGTGAACACAATTTGAGCACGAATGTTATCATAGAAAGTAGTAATACTACTACAACTATATTAGACTCTAGGAACTATAAAAGCCTTGCAAGGGAATTTGCCCACGCCTCTCCTCAACAACTCTTCTGATTACATGATACGCCAGGACATTGTCATAATCGCTACTCCACACATATACAGACCCTAGCAAACATACATAAGCATGATTCCTCAATATGCAGGTGATCTATACCTGAAGATAGAAAACACTGCACCAAAGAACTGGTAAGAGCATTAAATAGCTTTGGGATATTGTACAATCACTCAAATGTGCATCGAGTTTTCACCAAACATACCAAATTGCTCTGTCAAATTTTAATAGGTTGTCATCATATGAAATTCTTCTAAAGCACCGGTTGTCATCACACAACGATTATCCTTTGCCAACAGAATGCATGGGGCAAGCGGGTCGCAGATGCCATAGCAGCCTGTGTGCATCAGACAGAGATATCCTGGCAAAACGCCTGTGACACATCTCTTTTGCTGCTATCTGACAGACTGGTGATGTAAATGCATAACTACAAATTCGTTATTCAGTACAATAGTACATGAAACAGATAATTACACAGGAAAGATGTTCCTTCCAAATCACCCTATTCCTATTCATATTGCCCCCCAAACAAGAGAACACGCAAAAGATTTGCTCGTCTTTTGTATTAAGTAGAGACATTGATTTAGAGTCTGTTAACTCCACCACTCAGAAGAACAGCATTTAACCCTCCATTATGTACGCATAGTGACAAATTTAAAATTGGATTTTTTTTAACAAGATGCATTATGGAGTAACAAATGTCCTTAACATCTCTTCTCCTGACACTTCCTCCCTGATCTTATTGTTTTGTTCCTAAGTACTAAGTTTACAGGGATATCTCTCGAACCTAGCGCCCTTGCCTTGGGTTGCCGTGGTGATGCAAAAGGTAATCTCAAATCGCTCATAAAAGATCAACATAACAAGATGCTCTCAAGGGTTCAGCAACTTGAGTAAGAAACACGATCAGTAAAGATCATCAGATAGAGCATATTGCAACAAAATATACACCTGAAGTCCAATAGCGGTCTACAGTGCTTTTGATATCTAAACATAAGGAATTAGGTTTTGACATACCAGTAGAGAGATAACATATGCCTAGAACAAGTAGTAGAGACTATAGTGAAAATAAAAAGGGTGTTTAAGACAATATCTCAGGACTAAGTGTGCGGATTGTGGCATCTATGATTTATCATGTCTCCCAAAAGACATTTTTCGTCACTAGAGTTAGCATTACATAACCTACCAAGGCTACCCATACAAGATAGTTCAATCTGTAGGATCAAAGCATCCGCAGGCAAGTAGGATTACATGGGTTATGAGAACAGTAACTGAAGATGAGGATACTCACGAAATGGGCAGAACTCAATAAGCAGGAATCCGAAGCACATCAGGATGTTTGCCCACCAAACCCAACCTCCCAACACACGTGCGTACGCGAGGGCCCCGGCGACGCCGAACAGATCCTGGTCGAGGCCCCCGCCTGCGCAGGTTCGCGGCGAGGAGTTGGCCGCGAAAGACGGATCCCGGCGATGCCGAGCGGAATCTCGCCCGCCGCACGAGCTTCCGCCGAAAACGCAACAGCAAAGTTGAGGATAGAGAGGGCGGGAGCAAGCAGGCGTAGAGAAGGGGCCACTCCACCCGAAGATGGAGAGGAGGGGAGAGGGGCGGAGGGCGGAGGCGGAGGCTGAGGCGCCGGCGAAGTAGCCGGCTCAGAGACATGGCCGTAGCCGCCGCCCGCAACCGCAAGGACTAGGAATCTAGGATTAGGATGTGCCATATGGGCCCACTTCTATGGCCCACCCACCCTCTCCATCAGTAACAGTTCAGCTAAAAAGCAGCCAAAAAAAATCGACCTTTGTACCAGAAGGACATGACGCCATCTCAAAAAAAAAGAAAAAGAAAGAAAGAAAAGAAGAAGACATGACGCCGGCGAGCTTCCAAATAAAACAACAAGGCGGCGGCGTCGATGGCGCGCGGCGTGGAGAGACGCCACACCGCCGCCTCCAGGGAAACGCAGTCCCCCCCACCGCCGCCGAAGCAGCAGTAGTACCATCGGCTGGCGGTGGGGGCGCCGCAATTGATGATAAATTGGTGATCAGGAACGCCGCCACGCTGCCATGCTCGCCGGCGGGGGGCGCCAATATGCTTTTGCGAACACCATACGAGCGCCATATTGAATTTGAGAGATCCGAACTCTTAACAAACACTCGTCGATTAAGCCGGTCATTAATCGAACAACAGACAGCCACGAAAAACAGAACGAGGCGTGATCATACATAGGTGATACACACAATGGACTGGAAGAAGTACTAGTACACACTACAACTAGACACAACCACGACGCAGCAAGCGAACAACAGGACAAGCAATCCAAATGGAAGAAGGCTACATTTTCATTGACACGAGCAGTACAAACATCAAACTAGGTACGCCGGCGATTATTATATATTGTTGGCTCCGATCATGGATAGCGGATAGTGATGCATTCGGCCGGACCGGCGGCACGGCTGGCAGCTGGGTTGTCGGACACCCACACTGAAGCGCCGACCAGGGTGACCCCGACAAGGAAGGTCCCTGCGACGGCGAGGCGGTAGTAGGCGTCGGTGACGACGAGGCCACCCGGCGCCGGTTCGAACGCGGCGGCCAGAGTGGTGGCCATGGAGATGGTGGCGAGGCCGAGTACGCCCAACACCGCCGCGATCTTAGACTCAGCGCCGCCGTCGGCCTCCGCTTCCGGGCGAGCAGCAATCACCATTATTACTTCTGCTTCTGCCGCCAAGAATGATTCCTTTTGCTAATGTACTATCTCCCGATCGATTCTTAGCGGATCAAAAATTCGATATACTATCCTCGGTGGGTCTAAGAATCGAGTTAGCTAGAAACTAGTACTATAAGTGGGCGTCGAAGGTAGAGGGTAGCAGTATACTTATACAAGAGTAGGTACATCAGATTATCGGGTGAGGAAAGAGAGGGGGAAGAAGACGGCGCGACCGGTGACGGCCGGTGACAGGCCCGGTGACTGCCGGTGTGTGGCGCGTCACGCCGCCTCTGTCACCCGGTGACTCGCCGTCTTCTTCCCCCCTTCCCTTCTTCCCCCCTCTGTCACCGGCAGTCACCGGGCCTGTCACCGGCCGTCACCGGTCTTTCTTCCTCCCTCTCTTTCCTCACCCGATAATCTGACGTTGCTGGCTGTTGCTTCTTTTCTTGTTTTTTTTAACTACGGTGTGTTTTTTAAAATATTTTCTATATAAAAATATTTTAAAAAATTAAATAGATCTATTTTTTAATTTATAATAACTAATAGTTAATTAATTATATGCTAATGATTTTTTTTTCTAACGATTTATAGGTCAGCTGCACATAAAAAAACAGACACTGCCTTAAGAGCAAGCACAATATTCTAAGTTCTGTTTGGCAGCACTTTTTGGATAGCTTATTTTCTCGTTTCTCGTGAATAAGCTTCCTCAACGATTAAAAGATGTGTTTTTTTAAAAATTTTCTATATGAAAATATCTCAAAAAAATCAAATAGATCTATTTTTGAGGTTTTTAATAGTTAATACTTAAGTAATTACGTGTTAATAATATTTTTTGTTTTACGTGTGTTTTATAAGAAAAAAAAATAAGCCTAACTCAAACGCCACCTAATTCAGCATGCTCTAAAATAATTCAGGTCATTGCTTTCCTATACGGAGGAAAAAGAACTGTGGATGGAGAACGAAACGAGTAATCTATCGCCCAGCGGTGACAAGGGCGATAGTGATTATTAATCTAACACGGGGCAATACGATTCCACACGTGAGGAGCTTTCATGCAGCCCGTTGTTGACGATAAAAAACGCGTCTTGAGGGGGGCACAGCAACTCCATCAATCCCGTGTGATTTTCCCCCCTCTGCATCGCCGCACATCCGGCGACGGCGACCAGATCTTGGCCGAGGTCCCCGCCTGCGCAGGTTCGCGGCGAGGGGGTTGGCCGCGGAAGACGGATCCCGGAGATATGCCGAGTGGAATCTCGCCGTCGCGCGAGCTACCGCCGATAACGCAACAGCAAAGTTGAGGATAGAGAGGACGGGAGCAAGCAGGCGTAGAGAAGGGGCCACTCCACCCGAAGATGGAAAGGAGAGGAGAGGGGCGGAGGGCGGAGGCGCCGGCGAAGTAGCCGGCTCAGCAGGACATGGCCGTAGCCGCCGTCCGCAACCGCAAGGACTCATATGGGGCCCACTTGTTAGGATCCCAGGTCATCCTCATCGATTCAGCACACTTGCACCCGAGAACATCCAGCAATTCACAACAATCAATTCAAGTACTGGGAAACAAAGTAGCAGAATAAAATTGCAGAATTAGGGATAAGCATTATAGGTTGCGAATTAGAGAAAATAGACTGGGAATTGGAGAAACAGAAGTGGGGGTTCAGGGAAGAGCAGAGAAGAGGAAGCCATTCAGTTCTTTTGTTCATCGATAGTCTTGTGCTGTTGTTGCTTAGTTTCTTTCTTTCACAGACAAATGGGCCCAAATCCAGCCCACTCATCCAGCCTGACAACACATTATGAAGGCCCATGTACGTGACATTCACCGAGTTTTTTTATTTTTATATTTATTTAATAAAATATTTAAAAAATACATTTTAGTTTCAAAAATTTAGAAAAATATACCCCTACCGCCCTTGGGAAGGCGATTTTTAAAAAATCGCCCTTCTATAGGGCGATTTTATGACGTGACTGACGGCCGTCAACACTTTTGTAGGCGGCCCTCTGGCTGTCAAAAACCGTCCTCTAGGAGGGCGGCAAGGGGGCCACCTGCAAAAAGCCAGTCCCTAGAGGACGGTTTTTGGGCGGCCAGGGGGCCGCCTACAAAATAGCCGACCTACGGACCAGCCATTTTGCAGGCGGCCCTCTTGCCGTCCTCTGGGAGGGCGATTTTTGTGCAACCGCTTGAAAGTTGTGCCTATTTCTCCCTAACGCGCGCTACCTACCTTAAAACAGTCATAACTTTCGCATACGGTCTCGGAATCGGGCAAAAAAGTACTCTACGGACATCTACAGAAAATTTTACATCCGCTTCTCTCCTTCGTCGGGTTTGTCCAAAATTTTTTTACGAAATTCGGCCCAGAAGATTGAGTTTTCGAGGTTCGAAGTTTTAGCACGGTTTTTAAAGCACGCTCATAATTTTCTACAGGCCACATCTTACATCGGTTTGAGTTGCACCTTCACAAGATTTTGCTATTCTCGAGTTCCTAGTTAAGAAAAAAATATCACAAAAAATAAAAGTGACCATTTTGCAGGCAGCCCCCTAGTCGCCTAAAAACCACCCTTTAGAAGGGCGACAAGGGGGCTGCCTGTAAAAAAGGCGGTCCCGCGGCCGGCGTTTTGCAGGCGGCCCCCTTGCCGCCCTCCTAGAGGATGGTTTTTGGGCGGCCAGAGGACTACCTAAAAAAGTGCTAACGGCCGTCGGCCGGTCATCTGCCACGTCATTAAATCGCCTTCTGGAAGGACGATTTTTAAAAAACGCCCTCCCAAAGAGCGTTAGGAGTATATTTTTGTAAATTTTTAAAATGAAGGTATACTTTTGTAAATATTTTATTAAAAAAATATAAAAATAAAAAAAATTCGACATTCACCGGGATCCCATGGCATCTCCAATATAGTGTCTGGGCCAGCTACTGTAATCTTGTACTTGAGCTGGACCCACGGTAACTTGGAGCATCGGAAAAGCTGCTGCCAGCGCTCGCACATACACATTAAAAAATTAATTAATAATAATATTATTAAAAATAAAATATTGAAAAAATCGAGTAACTCTATACTATCAATTTAAAACTTTCATCTCCAATTTTGAAACTTTCAATTCAATTTCCAAAACTTTCAACTCAAATTTAAACACTATTAACTAAGAATTTTTAAAAATCTACTCAAAATTTGAAATTTTCAACCTAAAATTTAAAACTTTTAATTAGATTTTTCAACTGATGTAAAACTTTTAACTTTGCTTATTCATGTATTATTTTATAATTAAAAATTATTAAACACTAATGATATTAATTAAATGGGTAATTAGTACTTAATGGTGGTGATTAGGGGGCTTAACACGTACGGCTGCCGCGGGCGCACTAGCCAATCCCCTTGGAGCATAACCCCAACAAAGTTCAGCGGCACAATGCCTCCAGAGATTTCCTAGAAAAGACACAATAAACCCAAAACACCATGCCGCAGCTGGAGCATTCCCCAAATTCTTAGGAATCAAACTGGACACAATTAGTTCGATAGCAACAGTGTAAAAATGAGAGGTTCCATAGAGTTCACTGACTAGTTTTGGGTGCATGGACCAATAGGTACCAAGGACAAGTGAAGCAAGGACTGTATATGAATTCCTCTGAACACTAAACCCATGTATACCAAATTCTCCTGGATCCCAAATTAATCCCACCAACAGAATAGGTTGGAAATGAAGTGTTTCCTCAATTATGAATTGCTCGTGACACTACAACAAGTTTGCTGAGCATTTCCTCATCTCAAAGTTGCACTTGACAATCAACCTTCCCATATAAGCCAACAACCCATATATATTCTAAATAAAGACATCCCACTCTCAACAAAACTAATGGACAAGCTTGTTAACTTGAAAATTCTGTAGTGTAAAGAGATTGCATGCAACTCACCAATTGATGGCAACAAGGCACCTTGACTGTAGTTGAACATTGGCCCCTGCATTAGCCGCAGTGCAATTTGACAACTCACATCTTCTGCTTGAGTAGATGGTGGTCATGGCTGCTGGGCAGCACGAGTTCACTCACAATTGATTCGACGAGGAGGTGGCCATGGCTGAAAATGATTCACCACCACGCCTCCGCTGCCTTGAATTGGAGGTGGATCAGGCCATGGCGAGGGCCGAGACCCCAGCAACACCTCAACCTTGGACCATTCTGTGTAACCTGAGCCCGAGAGAAAACAACGGTAGCTCACCGCCATCTTAGATGAGACAAAGGAGAGAATAGCAAACACAAGGGCAGGGCCATGGCACCAAGTTAAGTCCCTGGTAGAAATTACCTTGTGGCTTAGCCATGGCCCTCTGAAGGTTGTAGGCACCATGGTGAACTTGATATCCACTCCGGTGAGCCCCGCTAAATCCTCAGGGGTCAGGTCGTCGCCATCACCATTGACAGAATGCTCCTTGCCCTTCATCAAGCACTTGGCGCGTGTTTCCCTACCAATCTCGATAGTGTCAGCTTTGGAGCTTGAGTTGGCCATTTGAATGACCTCCAAGGAAATGGGAATTGGATCGGTGTTGGTGTTTGGTGCTGCTGCAACTCTAGTGAGATCACTGCCATCGATTGGTTCCACCTTACTATTGCGGCATGTCTCAAGCATTTGACAGAATCATGGCCTTTATCTCTACGCACAAATCGTGGAAGGTCTTCTCCGATTTATCCTCAACCTTGCCCCTGTCAGCCTCAGCCTCCTTGGTCGCGGTGAGGGAAACCGGTGTCGCCATGGCCGCCGATGAAGTTGGGAGTGCAGATGAGGCTGGGGTGGCTGGGAACACGCGTTCTGGTGTGACCGGAGTGCTCTCAGCCGTTGGCTTGGTGGTGGCGCCGCATAGTCCAAAATTCGAGCACCTGGTGAGCGACGCCTCTGCACCATACCCGAGACAAGGCTGCGCATGCTGGACATCGAGCAGGCAACCTCCATCGTAGATGTTGCAGCCGTGGGTGGCCGCCCGAGCACTGTCTGCATCGCAGCTCTCCCGGAACCAGATCACCGCCTGCACTCGCCATGCATCGGCCACTAGCGTATTCACCTCCTCCGCTCCATAGACGTCGTAGACTTGGTGCAGTACCTTGCCAGTCACCGGGTAAAGGATGTGGCTCTCTTGAACACGAAGGGCAGCGCTTTCGGCACCTCCGAGCTAGCTCGGCATTTCACCCAACACCTGGCGGGCGCCTCCAGTGCAACCACCTCCAATGCTCAAACCCGGCCTGCGGAAGTCGCCACTGCCACCGTATGTCGCCCACCTCGCCTACTTGCTCGAAATCCCACGGATGGTCATCCTCATCAATCCAGCACACTTGCACCCGAGAACATCCAGCAATTCACAACAACACAATATGAAGGCCCATGTACGTGACACCACTTCTCTCCATCAGTTCAGCCAAAAAGCAGCGGAAAAAAAATCGCCTTTTGGACCCAATCATGACGCCATCTTAAAAAGGAAAAATAAAAAGAAAAGAACAAGAAGACATGGCGCCGGCGAGCTTCCAAATAGGAGTAAAACAATAAGGCGGCGGTGTCGACGGCGCGCGGTGTGGAGAGAAGCCACGCTACCGCCGCAATTGATGATGAATTGGTGTTCAGAAACGCCGCCATGCTGGCATGCTCGCCGGCGGCGGCGACAATATGCATTCAGAACGTAATTGAGCTGAAAATTACTAAACACCTCTGCTTTTGCGAACACCATACAAGCATCATACTTTATTTGAGATATATTAGCTCTTAATTTAACAAAAACTCGTCGATTAAGCCGGTCATTAATCGAACTAACACGACAGCCCAAGAACAGAACGAGACGTGATCATATATTCATTCACTACATAGATAGGTGATACACACAATGGACACAACCACGACGCAGCAAAAGAACAACAGAACAAACAATCCAAATACTGACACAAACACGAGACACCAGCGGTTATTATTGATGGCCCCGATCATGGATAGGCAGTGATGCATGCGACCGGAGCGGGGCATGCACAAGAAACTTACCAGAGCAGCGCCGCCACCGATAGGCCGACGGCTGAGAGGAGCGGCGGGAAGGCGGCGTACAGGAACTTATTGCCGGCGGCTAGGTGGGCAGCTGGGTTGTCGGAGACCCAGACTGAAGCGCCGATCAGGGTGACCCCGCCAAGGAAGGTCCCTGAGAGGGCGAGGTGGTAGAAGGTGTCGGCGACAAGGCCTCCCGGCGCCGGCTCGAACGCGGCGGTCAAAGTGGTGGCCGTGGAGACGGTGGCGATGCCGAGTGCGCCAAGCGCAGCCGGGATCTTGGAGGCAACAACGTCGGCCTCCGGTTCCTCTCGAGCAGCACCCACCATTAGCGGTGCCGCCATGTGAGCCATGCTTGAAGTAGAAGAGGGCTTGGTAAGGAAAGGCCAGAGCCTACTAGTATATATATATGCGGGCGAGAGCCTACTGTATATACGTATATATACGAGGGCTGACGTGGACGCTGATGCAACAATTAAGGAGTGTACCACCACACTTGCATCTTCTGAAACTGGCAGATATGCTCTACTTTTACTAGGCTTGTGGGCACCTGGTTTTCTACACTATAAGAGGTAATTAGTACAACAACACGAAATATCTAGTTAGATGAGATCTCAAGAGAAAGCCAAATAAAACTGTAACCACCTAACCTCATCACAGCCTTGTCATACAAACCACCAATTATAATGCAAAACAACCGAACGCCAGACTAAAAACATGAGAGATATTTGAAAGAATAGTTACATCAGTCTGCACGACGAGATATATCCGTCAAACCACACGAAGGTGGCGACCAAGCACGATATATATCTCTGAGGACATAGTGTACGGTTGAACTATTCTTCATGTATCTCAACTGTTCTAAGTCTATACTCATACAGACTAGCCACAGGAAAATTGCTAGTTCACACTTTCATCTCTAGCAATGGTATATAATAAATGGTTGTACAAGTAAACTGAATTTACTATAGAGTTATATAGGTCAAATGACCGAATAATATGATTCGGTGAAAACTTGTCTACTCATACCACAGGCAATCCGACTAGGGATGCACCCCTTGAAGAATCAATCCTAAAGAAGTAACAAATTCCTGTAGCACTCAACCTACAGCAAAGAATTATAACCATACAAGTAAGAGTCAGTACATTACCGAAATAATATATTGGCAAGGACAATCCTATATCGCTACATGCGAGCTCTAAATCAAGGAGATAGTTATTTATGGGTTCAGTTTTGTATAAAGCTAATTTTAGTTCACAATCATTTGCAACAGTATTTAATAAAACATTAGAAACGTGTATCATAAGTAGGGAAGTGATCAACATAATAATTTTTCTGCTTGCTACCCTCCACGGCAACAAGTCACCATAAGCATTGTCATAAGTATAATAATTCTCATAAATCACCAATCATCATCCCAATTTCATAAACACATTTAAAGGCATAAATCTATACTCAATGGATATAACCATGCCGCTCATGACCATGAGCACGACTAACCGATTAGTTTTGACTCTGCAGAGTTTATACAACTTTACCCACATGATGTGATTGCTCTAGTTTATCCGGTACCCGTCGGTACCACCACATTCTGCACATTGAATGCGGTCTAGAGGTCACAACACAGCTTTTACATTACCTAACATTTAGCCTTGCACCAGCATGAGGTGTGTTACTCCACATCGTGGCGTTATCCCGATACCGTGGGTGGCGGGCCCATGCCTTAACCCAGCGTCGTGATAGTAGCCTACCCGGCTCCCCACGAGGCACACAATGTTGTATTGGACAAACTTAGACGCCTATGCCATGAGGTGACCACATTGTCCCTCATGGTTCACATAGGTAGCTCCTCTGAACAGCCCTACAATACATTCATAGGCACTACCCATACTACTCTGCCTACCAAAATGCAAGGCTAAACATTAAGTAATTTAATCCACTATGACCATCTCATACTAGCACATGTGGTTATACTGTTTAACATGAGAATATGACACTGAGTTTAGTCCTTAATCGACTCAGGGGAACACTCCCCCTATTAGTGTGCATCTACTCCATATACACACCACTTGCCGTCCAAGTCTAAAATCAGATTTTCCATCATTTTAGTTCACAAATAACCAAAAGTTTCACCTCTATCCAGAAGTTATAAAATTCCTATTTTCAAAGGTATATAATGATCATTGAAATATTTAGCACGTCACTAAGCATGGCTAAGCATAAGCAAGTGTATTAACTTAATATGGACCCCCATGAGTACAAACCAAGTACTTTAATCAAGTCTAAGGTTACAAACAGCAAGGAATACATTGTTTTAAGGTGGATCATACAACTAATAGGTTATAACTACTATTTACCATAATTCAAATACCGTTATTCACAAATACGCATGCAATTTTACAAACAACACATTTCATTTCCCAAAACATAGAATTCAATTTGTTCAAGGAGGAGGAGAGAATACTTGCCTTACTCTTGAGTACCTATAGCAACCTTTACTTCACTCCTTCACCGACTTTGAATTCGTTCTCTAAAAGAAAATTATCGTACGATTGTATAAATAGCAAATAATGCGAAAAATCAAAAATGCTCTAATATGCATGAGATTTATACCTTATGTTGCTACTGGTCTAAAGTGAATTTAGGTGAAAGAATTTCTATTTTATCACGTTTTGTTTGAGAGTTATGAATTTTACGAGTTCTATACGAAAATACGTCCGAATACAATATAAGGTAAAATTTGAAGTTATTTTAATATGTGTGAAATTTACACAGTGGTTTGGTACTGATTTTGTATGATTTTTAGTGAAGGAAGTTCTATTTTATTATTTTGAAATTTAGAGATATTAATTTTATAAATTTTAAGCTTCTATACGGTACCTATACATATACTTTAATATACATGTGTTTTAGGACTTTGTTTTTATGAAATATAACTTTATATATTTAGAGAAGGATGTGCTGTGAACTTATTGCCATTTGGGTGTAACTCATTTAGAGTTAGAATAAAGTTTCTATGATTTTAGAAATTATTCTCCCTTTTATATCCTATACAAAATATATATCTTTTGCATTAATCATAAAGGTGTTTTTCATACTAGTTTTAGCTAATCTTCTGTTTTCAGAATTAAAGAGTAGAATATTTTGAAGCTAACAAAATTGGTTTCATATTATTTGGAGCTAATATGAATTTCCTATGAATTTTAGAAGTTAATGCATTTTTATATACTAATTAGGGTATTTACCTATGCTCCAATTTATAAAAATGTCTTTTGTACAAGATTTATCAAATTATGATTTACATCAGAAATATGCATCACTTTGTGAATTTAACACCTTTTGATTTACTAAATTTAAATTTAATGTGAAATGGCTAATGTTTATGCACTCTTATATTATATATTATTTTTCAGGCATTTTAAGTACTAGTTCTTCCAGATTTTAACCTACAGAAATTAAGTACATAATTTTGTGATTCCAAAAAATTTTGTTTCATACAATTTGGAGTTGAAATGAATTAGTTATAAATTTTATATGTTTACTCATTTTTCTGTTGTAAAATAAATCCTCTAATCATTTTCCTTACTGTTTCTCCTTTTCTCTTATTTCTCCCCAGCCGGGCCCACACGCCAGTGAACCAGAACAGGGGAGGCGCGAGGCAGAGCAGTGCCGGTGAGTTTCTCGGCGGCGGCGATGGCAAACGGCGGCTCGGCTCGGGCTACGGCCAACAGAGAAAAGGTGGAGGGGACTGTGGTGAAGCTGTGGGTGGTCTTCTTTTCGCCGGCGGTGGCCGGAGTTAGGCGCAGTAGTGGTGCAAGCGGTGGAGCAGTCCGAGGCCAAATGCCAAACGGCTCTACGGTTCAATTCGCGCAGAGCTAATCGCATGCATGCACTTCTTTAGAGCTCCAGGAGGCTCACCAAGCAACACACCGAGGCTGGGAGCTCCGGTGAGGTGGTGGCGACGGAGAACGGCTCGGCGGCGGCGGATCCTCATGGTTTCACGGCGACAGGTTGCTCCGGCTAAGCTACAGCCAAGGCAGCGTATCTACCATGTTAGAGGCTCCCTAGAGATGGCAGGAATGCAAGGAATCGGAGCGGGGCTCACCATAGGAGAAGTAATCGACGACGGCGGCAGGCGGCCGGACTTGGGGACGACGACGCCGATCTCATGGCTCAGGGCTTCCCAACTCGATTCCTCCGGTCGGCGGGCTCCTGGAGGTGAGGTGACGACGTTGGTGCGATGGCTCAGCTTGCAGCATCCTGGATCGGCCGAAACGGCCACGGTGTCATGGCGGTGGCGCTGTAGGGCAGAGAGCAGGGACGGCGGTGACACGGCGACTTCGACTGGCGATCCTAAGGCTGCCGAGTACAAAAATGGAAATATCAGGAGGTGTACAGCATGTTCTGGCAGAGGGAAGAGGATGGAGTTCACTAGAGCAAGCTCGGGCTCGATCGAACAGTATCTATGGCAGAGAGAAGGACTTCACCGCCGGTGATTCTTGGGGATTTCGTTGGTTTCTTCGGTGGGAACGTGAAGAGGAAGAGGAGGAGAGGTGTCTGGCGGAGTTTGAGGCGAAATGGCCGAGATTTCCAAGGGCTGAGTTCATCTATGTGTCTCTGTGTGCTGTGAGGGAGAAGGAGGAGGTGTTGCCACGTTCTCTCATGCAATGCTGAGGTGCTCCAACTCTACAGTGACTATGGTGGGTCCCACATGTAAGAGAATATTGTGCTACACATTTTTGGCTAGAGTTACTCCATGACTAGTGGGCCCTTGTAGTGATATTCTAGGTGAAAGTGAGGAGGATAGCTAGGATTTTGGGTGAATCACTCTGTCCCAAGCAGTGCTGAGGTTTACAAGTGGGCCATGGTCTTGTGGGTCCCACCTGGAAGTGAGAAATTAGAGGAGAATTCTCTAGAGATTAAGTGTGGGAGGTGGTGTATGCAGCTGTGTTGCACTGACATTTTCACCGAGTTAGAAAGGGTTCCTAGGGTTGGAAAAATTCATGTGTGTAGGTGAATCTATGTTCTACCAAACTGCCAAGTTTGAAAGCTAGAGGCCTTATATTTGTAATGTGGCAAAAAGATGAAATAGGCTTAGTAACACAGTTTTCTGCAGTGCACTAGTCTGAGTCAGTGAGCTTGGGCCTATTATTTTATGTGCAAGCTTTGTGAAGATTGTACTGAAATTTTTACTGTAATTATTTCACAATCTAATCCAGGTTCTGGTAAATTTTTGTGAGCAGGTGTTTGATGGATTAATTCTGGAAAAAAATGTCAAATAGACTGTCTGCAGGGAAAATATTCTCTGCCTTGCTGAATCCAAAACATTTGTTTGGGACACTTATCGAATTGATAAAATTTGGTAAAAATTACTGGATATAGAGGAGTATGTTATTAACCTGCTGAAAAAATTTCATTGCTAGAAGTGTTCTGGTTTATCTTTGGTGAATTTGCAAATTAGGCAAGGTGATCCTGGTTTTCCTGCAGTCTAAATTAATTCCCTAGTGCATTGCACTTATCATTTTATGTGGTTTCTTTGAGAATTAAATTAAGCCAAAATTACTGGTTGAAAGGTTCATGTTGAATCATACTCTGGTAGAAGGGCACTGCTTTATTATTCTTTATTTTTATTTGGTGAATTTTAGAAGTATACCCATTCATTTTTAGCTAGCTCCCTAGTTTTGCTGATTTGAGGGATTTTATTAAAGTATTTATTGAAGTGATAAAATCATGTAAAATCTAAAGTGGATTAATTATGTGGGATAGTGTTTACAGGAATTTTTCCATGATTTTATGTTTGACCAATCATTTTTAGAAATTCCTTAGGCTATACACATGCATATGCATCCTATTATGGAAATGCACTATAAGTTCCAAAAACAATCCAAAAAAGGTATGCACATGAAATGGTAATTAATTTATTTATCTCCATATTTTTACATCAAACTTTTATCTATACATATTTAGTCATATTACATTTTCTGTTTCTTGTAGATTAACTCCTAAAATCTTTATGCACCAACCCCAAGGTATTTTAATTTGGTCAAAACCTCTTATACCCATTTGGATGAATTACTTACATTCCCATTTGACCTACAAAGATTTTAGAAATTTGATTTATGGATTCCAGAGCTGTGCTTTATGTTCTTTTATTATTGTATATTGTGACCTAGGGTGTCTTTAAATAAATTAAAATTTTCAATTATAAAAGTTTTAACGTTTCCCCCTTTTTAAGATTTACTTTAGTAAATCTACCTCTCATTTTACTCCTTTGTATAGAAAGTATAAGATTTTTCCTTCGAGGGCTTTTTATTAATTTGTTTTGGTTAGAATTTCGAAAGTCGAAATTCTGGTATGTTAAGACCCTTCACACTTAGGACTTGGGAGTATCCAAAAAGCGGCCAACCGGTTTACCAGACCTTCGTGAAACGCTTTTTTTTTTGTTTTTATTAGCATATTTTTAAAATATAAAATAGTGTATTTTTTTAAAAAAATTCTATATAAAAGTATCTTTAAAAAAATCAAATTATATTTATTTTTTAAGTTTATAATAGTTAATACCTAATTAATTATATGCTAATGATATTTTTTTATATGCGGCTTATAAGTCAACACCATAAACTGAATGGAAGACACACTTGTTCTTCATTGTTTATTGCTTATAGCTTATGTCTCAGTTTCCGTTAGCACGTTTTCTAAAACGTAAAATAGTGTGTTTTTTGCAAAAATTTTCTATATAAGAGTATCTCTAAAAAATCAAATAGATTTATTTTTCAAGTTTTTAATAATTAATATTTAATTAATTATACGCTAATAATATTTCTTATTTTACGTGTGACTTAATATCTATAAGGACATCCCAAGCTTGATTCCCTTCAACTGCTCTACTAAAAAACAAAACACGGAAGTAGATTACATGTGTCGAGTCGTCATAGATATGTACTGTATATCGTTTTTAGTTAGCTAGTTATAAGTCGGAACGAACGGGTTGCAAGTGAGAGTCAGAGCACGCAGATCCTTTCTAGAAACAAAAGCAAAACTACATATCGCTTTAGTTAGCTAGTTATAAGTCGGAACGAACGGGTTGCAAGTGAGAGTCAGAGCACGCAGATCCTTTCTAGAAACAAAAGCAAAAACTGCATATAGCTTTAGTTAGCTAGTTATAAGTTGGAACGAACGGGTTGCCAGTGAGAGTTAGAGCACGCAGATCCTTTCTAAAAACAAAAGCAAAACTGCCTATCGCAACGTAGAGGTCCTTTTTAGTCAGCTGAACCTGAACTGAGAGCTAAATCCTAATCCTTCGATCTGGCTGTGCTGTCAGTATTGCCTGCGGAAAGCAAGGGTCTCGGTCTTTCAGCGTCACATTCTTGCAACCACACGTTTAAGTTGATTATCCCTTTTTAGGAAAAACAAAAGAAGTTTAAGTTGATTGTGAAGGTGGACAAAGCCAGAAACGCTGATCGTAAGGCTATGCCAGTAAACTGGCAATGGGCCAATGGCCACGCAGAAGCTGGACAGCGGGCGTGCACAGGTACACTTGCTTGAGACGACCTGTCACTTATCTGAGTATTTGATCAAAGGGGCCTAGGGAAGGACATAGGCTGTTGACACCTAAATTTAGTATTAGTTTAGATTTATAGTAAATTCAAGCTAAATTTAAAAGAGACCAAAGCTGGTCTGATCGTCATTGTGTGGTTGGTTAGATCAGACAATGAACTACGGTCTGACCACATGTGTCTGGGTGGTATGACCTTTAGCCCCGAGTCCGATTCTGGTTAGAGTTTTTCTCGTGTTTCCTTACTTGAGGCTAGGGTTTTTAGAGTCCTAATTGATCTCTAAGCCTAATAAGACATAGAGAAAACTCTATAGACGCAAGGATGTCCCTCTTATAAATATAGGGGGCCAAGGCCGATTGAAAAAGAAATCAATCAATTATCAAAATCAATCTATTACCTTTTACCCTCTATATTCTACATCTCCTCCTTCTTCCTACCTGTATCCCACATTTATTCTCCTCCAATTCCCTAATTGTTCATCGTCTCTCGTCTCTACGACGTTTGAGGACGTTCTAGCTAGCCTGCCGAGTTTAGGACAAACCGGCACGCGTTCATCCTGACGGGGTTTGTAATGCCCCTCCCCCCGTTCTGGCACCACCTACAGTAACACCAGAGAGGGAGCGCCGCAGGAAATTGGCATGAACCAACTCCCACGGAACCGTGATGCCGGTATCAATCCCAAAAAACTTTGCTGATACCCACGGTGTCGGCGAAACGGGATAGGGGGTCCCACATATCCCGGAGTCGCGTGGGTCTTCGGCCACGTCAGCCCTTCTGGGGCCCATATTTTGCGCAACTGGCAGCTGGCTACGACCAGCTCTCCCGCTAAAGTGCCTGGGGCCGAGCGCAGCCCGGCCTGGGTGCGCCACCCCGTGCCCGGGTGCATCCACCCAGCGCCCGGGTGCGCTCGCCCGGGTGCGCCTTCCCCGGGTGCGCCACCCCGGGCCCGGGTGCGTCCGTCAGTGCCCGGATGCGCCTTGCCCGGGTACGCTTGCCCGGGTGCGTCTTCCTCGGGCCCGTGTTCCGGGGACATTCCCCGGAACAGGGGCCGCACGCACGGTCCCGGGGCGCGTTCCCTGGGAGCGCGCCAGCTCTCCAACTACCCGCATTAATGGTGAAGCGACAGGGCGCCTCCCGCCTGTCTCCCGACAGTATCTCCAGGAGACAGCCGCCCGCAGCGGCCGGGCGGCGAGACGACCAGATAGTCGCCCGCAGCAGCCGGCCGGCAAGAGGACCTGCTCCAGCCGCCCGCAGTGGCTGATCTAGGCGGCGACCAGACGTCCCTTCGGCGTGGCGCAGCAGGCGGCCGCGTGCGTACGAGCGACAAAGACAGTTGGTAGCTAGCTCTCTCATGGAGCTCGGCACTGTGGACTCCCCTTCGCTGATAAAAGGAGGATCCTGGCCAATGGAAAAGGAGCGGGGATTGAGCCCGGTCCTTCTTCTTCTTCCTCGGCTCCGAGCCCCCGAGTGAGGACTTAGCCCCCGAGCTGCTCCCGTTCGCTCCCGGCTAGCTCCCGAGCGCCCTGAATCTCCTTGTAACTACAATTCACATCCATTCATCTTCCACATAGTAACACACACAGGAGTAGGGTATTACGCCTTCGCGCGGCCCGAACCTGTCTACGCCTCCTGTCTCTTCCGCGCTAGTGTCACGGTCCAGACGGTCTGTTCCACAATTGGACGGTCCGAACCTCTCTGCCTCTCAGCCCGGGCCTCCGGTCCCGAGCATCCATCGTCTCCGGACGCCGCATTCGCCTGAGAACAGCTCCCCTGGCCGAATCTCAAAAAGGGGGGTCTCCAGACTTCCCGCCGTCGGGGTTTCATCCTTCGACACACGGTCAACGGAGATGTACCACAGCCATTATCTAAATAAGTATATATTATATCTTATAAGTTACAACTTTCAACCTGCAAACATAACAATAGCAGCATAACGAGAACGCAGCGGGAACCCAATCCACAAGCGACGGCTTGGGATTAGGAAAGAAACCCTAATATTCACTTCAACTTCACTTATCCTGAAGGAGAGAAAGATAATGGATTGAGTACTTATGTACTCAGCAAGTCACGGAAAAAGTAAGCTATGCAGGCTACCAAAGAAAGGTGGGGGTTTATTTTGTAAATCTTTTTATTTGAAAACATTTTCAAAAACCCTAAGTATGAGTTGTCTCATTGTGACTGGAAGGAGGCTCTCGTCTCGATCCTGTCCGCGAATTGCTTTCCAACAACTCAAGCGGACGAATCAGATTTTAATTATTTAAAGTTTTAAGTCAAGTTCATTCCTATACCGACTGTCGGATCACGATAGCGGTTCAGTGGGTCTGCCCTCAAGCAGTTTTTCACCGTATTCTCATCTATTTTCACTTTCGTCCTTTCCAGGACATAATCTCATTCTTTCTTTATTATTTTCCTTTCACTTTCATTCTATCCAGGACATCATCTCATCCCATAATTTATTTGTGCGGCTCCTCGAGCCATCCATAATCCCAACTCAAGCACACACTGCTTCCACTCGAGAAGCCTAACCTATGATGCTATTCGATATCCCAGGTCACATAATCACTTTGTAATCCTAACATGTTGATTTGGATCGGAAAATAAAAAGGGCGTTTAAGACAATATCTCAGGACCGAGTGTGCGGATTGTGACATCTATGATTTATCATGTCTCCCAAAGAACATTTATTGCCACTAGAGTTAGCATTACATAACCTACCAAGGCTACCCATACAAGATAGTTCAATCCGTAGGATCAAAGCATCCACAGGCAAGTAGGATTACATGGGTATGAGAACAGTAACTGAAGATGAGGATACTCACATAGGGCTGAAAACGGTCGGAAATGGTCGGAAAAACCCTTAAATCATTTTTATTTTTATATTTTGTACTCGGAATCGAAATCGGAAACGGTAATGTCGGAAATCAAAACGGCTTCGAAAAATTCGGAAACCTCGGAAACGGAGTTGCTCGGTCGGAAATTCATCGATATCGGTCGGACATTCATGAATTTGGATCGGAAATAACTTTACATCACATGTAATGTCTAGAGTAACTTACATAATTACTAAATATAATAATAGCGATGTCATATAATAATCACCCATCACAGAAAGCAATGTCAATAATTATCCAACATGACAACATACAAAGCGATGACAATGTGACAATGTCCAAGACCAATATCCGCCTGCCACTGGATATACCCCTCCAGCCCGTCCCATCCACCCGAGAAGTTTTGGAGACTCACATCGCCTTAGGTTGTCGGGTCTCCAAGCGTCGGCGCCGTTGGGACTCCATCCGTACTTTGTATCTGGAGTACTTTATCTAATTTCCTCCGCAGTCTTAGGTTTTGGTGGCATTTATAAAAAAGATATCAAATAAAAAGAGAATTGACTCTATCCGTAGGACCGCAGTCTCGGGCCTCCACCGTCGTCTCCGGCCTCGGCCTCCACCGCCACCGCCGGTGTCCACCCTCACCGCCGCCGCCGGCCTTGGCCTCCCCCGCCGCCTTTGGCCTCGGCCTCGGCCTTGGCCTCCACCGGTGACGCTGCCCTCGGCCTCCACACCGTCTCTAGCCTCGGCCGCCGACGCCGTCTTTGAGCTCCACCGCCGCCTCCGGCCTCGGCCTCCCCCGCTGCCTCCGGCCTCAGCCTCCCCCACCACCTTCGGGCTCCACCACCGCCTCTGGCCTCGGCCATCGCCGCCGTCTCCAGGCTCCACCGCCGCCTCCGGCCTGAGCCTAGGCCTTATCCAATGAGTCAATAGTACATGAATTTCCTTTCCGAATCAGTACCGAATCGATACAATCGGTAAACTTCCAAATAAATACGGTAAACTTTGGAAACGGTCGGTAAACTACTGAAACCATTTCCGATACCGTTTCCGAGACCCCGATACCGTTTTTCGGATCATTTCCGACCAGTACCGAAAAAAAGAAAAACGGTCGGTAAAATCCAAAAAACAGCGTTGGTCGGTTCGGAAATTTTTCCGATCATTTTCAGCCCTATACTCACGAAATGGGCAGAACTCAATTAGCAGGAATCCGAAGCACATCAGGATGTTTGCCCACCAAACCCAACCTCCCAACACACGTGCGTACGCGAGGGCCCCGGGCGACGCCGACGGACTAGGAATCTAGGATTAGGATGTGCCATATGGGCCCACTTCTATGGCCCACCCAGTGCCTTACCCTCTCCATCAGTAACAGTTCAGCTAAAAAGCAGCCAAAAAAATCGCCCTTTGTACCAGAAGGACATGACGCCATCTAAAAAAAAAAGAAGAAAAAGAAAGAAAGAAAAGAAGAAGACATGACGCCGGCGAGCTTCCAAATAAAACAACAAGGCGGTGGCGTCGATGGCGCGCGGCATGGAGAGACGCCACCCCGCTGCCTCCAGGGAAACGCAGTCCCCCACCGCCGCCAAAGCAGCAGTAGTACCATCGGCTGGCGGTGGGGGCGCCGCATTTGATGATAAATTGGTGATCAGGAACGCCGCCACGCTGCCATGCTCGCCGGCGGCTGGCGCCAATATGCTTTTGCGAACACCATACAAACATCATACTTTATTTGAGATATATTAGCTCTTAATTTAACAAAAACTCGTCGATTAAGCCGGTCATTAATCGAACTAACACGACAGCCCAAGAACAGAACGAGACGTGATCATATATTCATTCACTACATAGATAGGTGATACACACAATGCACACAACCACGACGCAGCAAAAGAACAACAGAACAAACAATCCAAATACTGACACAAACACGAGACACCAGCGGTTATTATTGATGGCCCCGATCATGGATAGGCAGTGATGCATGCGACCGGAGCGGGGCATGCACAAGAAACTTACCAGAGCAGCGCCGCCACCGATAGGCCGACGGCTGAGAGGAGCGGCGGGAAGGCGGCGTACAGGAACTTATTGCCGGCGGCTAGGTGGGCAGCTGGGTTGTCGGAGACCCAGACTGAAGCGCCGATCAGGGTGACCCCGCCAAGGAAGGTCCCTGAGAGGGCGAGGTGGTAGAAGGTGTCGGCGACGAGGCCTCCCGGCGCCGGCTCGAACGAGGCGGTCAAAGTGGTGGCCATGGAGACGGTGGCGATGCCGAGTGCGCCAAGCGCAGCCGGGATCTTGGAAGCAACAACGTCGGCCTCCGGTTCCTGTCGAGCAGCACCCACCATTAGCGGTGCCGCCATGTGAGCCATGCTTGAAGTAGAAGAGGGCTTGGTAAGGAAAGGCAAGAGCCTACTAGTATACATATACGCGGGCGAGAGCCTACTGTATATACGTATCTTCGTGGAAGTTGCGGATGTGTTCTACTTTTATCCAAAATAGCGGCCACCGGCTTACCAGACCTTCGAAACGGATTGTGCTTCTTGCTTTTTTTTCTTTTTATTAGCATATTTTTAAAATATAAAATAGTGTATTTTTTTAAAAATATATATTTAAAAGTATCTTAAAAATTAAATTATATTTATTTTTTAAATTTATAATAGTTAATAGTTAATTAATTACACGCTAATGATATTTTTTTATATACGACTTATAGGTTAACACCATAAGCTGAATGAAACACACCCTTGTTCTTTACTTGCTTATAGCTTATATCTTGATTTTTGTTAGTATGTTTCTTAAAACGTAAAATACTATGTTTTTTTAAAAAATTTCTATATAAAAATATCTTTAAAAAATTAAATAGATCTATTTTTTAAGTTTTTAATAGTTAATATTTAATTAATCATATGTTAATAATATTTTTTATTTTACGTATGGCTTAATATCTATAAGGACATCCCAAGCTTGATTCCGTTCAACTGCTACTGATCTACTAAAAAAACAAAACACGGAAATAGATTACATGCGTCGAGTCGTCATAGATATGTACGTAGAGGTCCTTTTTAGTCAGCTGAACCTGAACTGAGAGCTAAATCCTAATCCTTCGAT
The DNA here is from genome assembly GCA_003991445.1 of Oryza meyeriana var. granulata. NCBI lineage: Eukaryota > Viridiplantae > Streptophyta > Magnoliopsida > Poales > Poaceae > Oryza > Oryza meyeriana. Next base: position 7,847 of record RYFJ01002671.1, on the reverse strand, counting down.
CTGGCTGTGCTGTCAGTATTGTCTGCGGAAAGCAAGGGTCTCGGTCTTTCAGCGTCACATTCTTGCAACCACACGTTTAAGTTGATTATCCCTTTTTAGGAAAAACAAAAGAAGTTTAAGTTGATTGTGAAGGTGGACAAAGCCAGAAACGCTAATCGTAAGGCTATGCCAGTAAACTGGCAATGGCCACGCAGAAGCTGGACAGCGGGCGTGCACAGGTACACTTGCTTGAGACGACCTGTCACTTATCTGAGTATTTGATCAAAGGGGCCTAGGGAAGGACATAGGCTGTTGACACCTAAATTTAGTATTAGTTTAGATTTATAGTAAATTCAAGCTAAATTTGAAAGAGACCGAAGCTGATCTGATCGTGATTGTGTAACCAGTTAGACCGGACAATAAACTACGGTCTGACTACAGGTGTCTGGGCGGTCTGACCTTTAGCCCCGAGTTCGATTCTGGTTAGAGTTTTTACGTGTTTCCTTGCTTGAGGCTAGGGTTTTTAGAGTTCTAATTATCTTTAAGCCTAATAAGACATGGAGAAGACTATGTAGACGTAAGACCATCCCTCCTATAAATATAAGGGGCCAAGGCCGATTGAAAAAGAAATCAATTAATCGTTAAAATCAATCTATTACCTTTTACCCTCTATATTCTACATCTCCTCTTTCTTGCTACCTATATTTCACGTCTATCCTCCTCTAATTTCCTAATTGCTCGTCGTCTCTCGTTTCTACGGCATTTGAGGACGTCCTAGCTGGCCTGCCGAGCCTAGGACAAACCGGCACATGTTCATCCTGACGTGGTCTGTAATGCCCCTTCTCCTCCCCCCCTCGGCCCTAGCACCACCTACAGTGACACCAGAGAGGGAGCGCTGCAGAAAATTGGCATGAATCAATTCCCACGGAACAGTGATGCCGGTACTAGTCCCAGGAAACTTTGCTGGTACCTACGGTCAACGGAGATGTACCACAGCCATTAACTAAATAAGTATATATTATACCTTATAAGTTATAACTTTGGACAAGACCTGAGTATCAACCTGCACACATAACAGCAACACAAAAATGAGAATGCAACAGGAACCCAATCCACAAGCGATGGCTTGGAATTAGGAAAGAAACCCTAATATTCACTTCAACTTCACTCATCCTGAAGGAGGAAAAGATAATGGATTGAGTACTTATGTACTCAGCAAGTCACAGAAAAAGTGAGCTATGCAGGTGTGGAGGCCATAGGCCCCAGGTACCTCATTACCAATATATGGGCCACTCGGATAGAGGGTGGGCCGGATCATGTAATTAGAGATAAGATAGCACCCGGCAGGCTGTACCTTGGATAATAAAGAAACATAGTCTTAGTCGGATAGGATTCTATCTCTAAGAAGGAAATCTCTTGGTCGTATCCGACTGGGATCCTTATCTGTACCCCTGTCCCTAGTATATAAAGGGAGGCGGGGCGCCCCTCAGGCAAGCAGAACAAGACAGCTACCGATCATTGATCTATAAACACCTCAGAGGAATAACACCTCAACTGGACGTAGGGTATTACCTCATCCTGAGGGCCTGAACCAGTTAATTCTCTTGTGTTTCTTCTGCAATCCACCGAATTCACCCTCGCCGAGTAACCCCATAGTTTTATTTTGCCGCGTGCAAAGCATCGACATTGGCGCGCCAGGTAGGGGCGCTGTCGCGAATTTCCTCATCTGAAGATTTTCGATGGATTCAATCACGGAGTCGACCAGCAAACAAAGGCTCTTCCCCGGAGATGCAATTTACCTTCGGAAGCTTAGACTCATTGCCGATCAATTCGGCATCTCACCCTGGCTGAGGCGGATCCAATCTCGCCAGCCGGGGAAACCAGCCAACGTGTGGTTGCACTAGTCGGCACACAGGACACCGCCATCTCCTTCAGCGACTTGGCCCTGCGGCAGTCCTTCACATCGCCGAACATCGCGGACAACCCTCTCCTTCGGCGTCCGACTTCGCTAGGCCCTTGAGCCAGCCCGAGTTGGGCCGAGAAGGGAAGAGTCGTCAATTTCCCGTATAACTCCGGCAACGCTGCGCACCTTTACCTCACGCAGCAGACCCGATCTCCAGCGATCTTCAGTTATGGACATGGCCAAAGCGCCGTTTTTCAGATTGGATCTAGAGAGGTCGAGTCGTTCTCACTCCGATAAACTATTCGGAGCCGACACCAAGCTCGGACAGCGGTTCGAGCGCTAGCTCGACTTTAATTCGGCAAGCTTCCCCTCTCCCGCGAGATCTTCATGGCTTCAACACCACCTTCCGAGGACGCCGACTACAAGAGGAGACGACAAGAGGAGGCGCGCCGATTACAACAAGAGGAGGCCAACCGCGAAGCCCGCAACAACGAGCTGCGCCAGCCTGGGCGAGTCGCTCAGCAACAGATCTCCCAAACCAAGATTTGACGACCACGACGTCTTTGTCACGCCACAACAGAACGTTGTAGCCGCCAGTTGACTCTGTTGGACACACTCCACTCCAGGCCGATCACCAGGCCAACCCCGAACTATCGCCAAGATCAAGGCGATGATCACAGCTGCCGCTTGTCAACAGCAACAGCAGTCGGGTGACACTGCATATACCAACCAACAAAACGGTCGGGTTCTCCGGCGGCAGGCTCATCTGCATCAGCACAACGCTGGTGGCGCCGGCTCCAGTCGGCAACGCGAAGAGTCCCGGCAAAACAACCGCTCGGCAATACCAATAATGACAACGGCGGCGTCGCCAGTACGATCGCCGACCCAATCAGGACCTTCGAGTTCGGCTGCACCGAGACCTCCGTTACACCATAAACGCCGCGCGCGAAGAACGCGAAGAAGATGAACGCCGCCGACTGGAAGACGAAAACGAGCGCCCCATCCACCACGAGCGACTACATCGCCAAGATCGGAGTCGAGAACCCTCACGAAAGACGAAGGCATTCTAGCCTTCACTCGGTAGCTACAAAAGACGTCTTGGTGGCCGACTGGCTTTTAAGCCCACCGGATCGAAAAGACGACGGCAAGACCAAACCCAGTAGTCCTGGCTTACCGTTTACACCCTGGCAGTCCGAGCTGCTGGGGCGGCAGCAGAAGTCATGGCTAACTACCTCCAGTCGCGCTAGCCGACCGCGAGGGACATGGCTGACAGGTCTCCCGAGGCGGTCGATCGATTCCTGGGGACAACTCAGGGACCGGTTCATCGCTAATTTCCAGGGGACCTACGACAGGCCCGCTTCGGAGCATGATCTTTATCAACTGCACCAGAAGAAAAACGAGTCTTTGCGCGAATTCATCAAAAGGTTTTCCGAGAAGCGCAACCAAATCCCGACTGTCAAAGACGAAGCCGTCATCGCCGCCTTTCGCAAAGGGGTAAAAGACGCTCCGCTTATTGCAAAATTCACTCGGAAGCCACCATCCACAGTTCGGGCGCTCTTCGACATGGCCAATAAATACGTCGACTTGGCCGAAGCGGTCGCCGAGGCCCTCGACGAGAAGAAGGAGCCCCGACAGAAAGAACAGAAGACGAAAGCCGACAACGAGCCATCTCAAAACAAGTCCGGCAACCGTAAACGGAAGTCGGACAACGAGATGGCCAACATGGACCGCAGCCGGTCACGGCCCCAGCGGAACAACGACTACCAGAAAGTCATGAGTGGGCCATGCCCCTTTCACCCCAAGGGAAAGCACGCGGCAAAGACTGCTATATGCTCAAAAAGTTCGCCTCCGAGCAAAACTTCATCGTCTGGCGCCGACAAGGACAAAGATAAGCCAGACTCGGTCCGGCTGACGACTTCCAAGATCCTCAAGCCGAGCTCAACCAATATCTTCAGGGGACCACTCGCATACGAGTCCAAGCGCAAACAGAAGCTTTCAGCGCGCAACATCAACATGGTCTCCACGACCGACACCCCCCAATACCTGCGCTGGTCAGAGATGGCCATCACCTTCAATCGCGCAGATCACCCAGATCGGGTTTCCCACCCGGGACGCTATCCACTCGTCCTGGACCCGGTCGTCAGAAACATCAGGCTGAAGAAAACCCTCATCGACGGAGGCAGCGCGCTCAATATCCTGTTCGCCAAGACTTTGGATGAGATGAAAATCCCTCGTTCAGAACTACGGCCGAGCACTGCGCCCTTCCACGGATAATTCCCGGCCTGTCATCAACTCCACTCGGGCAGATAACTTTGCCGTAACCTCAGCACACAGGATAATTTCCCGCACAGAAACTGTCTGCTTCGAGGTCGCCGACTTCGAGACCGCGTACCACGCGATACTCGGACGACCGGCACTCGCCAAATTTATGGCGATACCGTACTATACATACATGGTGCTGAAGATGCCTGGACCAGCAGGAGTCCTCTCCCTCCGCAGCGACGTCAAGCAAGCCTTCACCTGCGACAAGGAGAGCTGCGAACTGGCTTAATCACAAGAGGCGGCAGTCGGACGTGATAGCATTTGGCAAGCCGTCACAACAGAAGTCGAGCAAGATCAAGTTCCGATGAAAAAAGCAGCAAAGTCGGGAATTTCAGCGGACTTTGACACGAAGAAGATCCCCCTGGACCCTTCCGACCCCTCCAAGACTGCTCTAGTCGGGACCGGACTCGACCCCAAATAGGAAGACGCGCTCGTCACCTTCCTCCAAGCCAACAAGGATATCTTCGCGTGGAAACCATCCGACATGCCGGGCGTACCTAGGGAGGTGATCGAGCACGCCCTAAACATGAAGACAGACGCCAAGCCAGTCAAGCAATGGCTGCGGCGCTTCGCTCAAGACCGCAAAGATGCTAATCCGGGAGGGAAATTACCAAACTCCTCGCAGCCGGGTTCATCAAAGAGGTCTACCACCCGGACCTGGTTGGCAAAACCCAGTTCTAGCGTATGGAAGAAAAACGCGTAAATGGCGCATGTCGTCGACTACACCGACCTCAACAAAGCATGCCCCAAGGACCCACTGGTCTTCCTCGGATAGACCAGAGTGGTTGACTCCACGGCAGGGTGCGACCTTAACTCAGTTTCTTCGACTTCTACCCGGGATACCATCAAATCAGCTTGATGAGGGAAGAAGATTGCTTGAAAACATCTTTTCATCACACCGTTCGGAGCGTATTGCTATATCACAATTGCCGTTCGGTCTGAAGAACGCGGGCGCAACCTATCAAAGGGCCATTCCAGCGGTGTCTGGCATACTCAGATCGGCACAACGTGGAAGCCTTACGTCGACGACGTGGTGATCAAGACCAAGTCCAAAGAAGACCTCATCGCTGACCTGGAAGAAACCTTCCAAAAACCTTCGAAGATTCAAGATAAGTTGAACCGGAAAAATGCGCCTTCGGGTGTGTGCCATCCGGAAAGTGTGGTGCCATGGGGGCCCCGGTACCTCATGACAAGCATATGGCCACTCGGATAAAGGATGGGCCTAGCCTTGTGATTAGAGATATAGCTAGATTCCGGCAGAATTTGCCTTGTATAGAAGAATATACAGTCCTAGTCGGGCGTGCTTATATCTCTAAGGGGAGATCTCCTAGTCGTAATCTGATGGGGGACTCCTACCTTTTGTTAAGGTCCTGTCCCCTAGTATATAAGGGGAGGCAGGGCGCCCCATGAGGCAGTACTGTTGAGTTGGTTCACCAGAATCACCACCGCAAATCCTCAAAGGAATAACCACCACAACTGGACGTAGGGTATTACCTCACATCGAGGGCCTAAACCAGTATAAATCTTCCTTGTGTTCCTTTGCAATATCCACCGAGTTTCATCCGCGACTAGCCCCATATATTTATTGCCGGTATTTGTAAAACATCGACAGTTGGCGCGCCAGGTAGGGGCCTTGTCGCGATCTCATCTACAAGCTCGATGGATCCAGCAAAAAAACCGGGAGTCGACGGCCGGCAAATTCTCTCCTGGAGATACAATCTCATTCGGAAGCCTCAACTCCGTCGCGACTATGTTCGGCAATCTCGCCTTGGCCGACATGGACCCGATCCAACCGACTGAAACCAACCGACTCCGCGCTAGTCGGCCCACACGACGCTGCGGCCAATCTTTGACGACATGCGCGGCGATCTCCTATACGCCCGAGCCCAGGGGACAACTCTTCCTTTCAAGTTGTTCGACTCGGACTCGGTTTTCGAGCCGGCCGAGGATCGGGCCGAGAAGGGAAGAGATCGGTCAATTCCCGTTCGGACTCGGCGACGCTGCGGATATCTACAACCTACGTCCGACGCGGCAAACCCGATCCCCTGGAGTTCGACTCGGATACGGCCCCGAGCCGCTCGAGATCGCGATCTAGGGAGGTCGGAGTGGTAATCACCCCCATCAACTATTCCGACTACGACTCTCAGTCGGACCCGACTCTCAGTCGGACTACGACTCTAAGTCGGACAGCCAGCTCGCAAGCTTCTCTCCGCCACGAGAAATCTTCATGGCATCCAAAGGCCGGCTCCACACTCCTACTCAGGAATCACGTCCGACTACAACGAAACAACAAGAGAGGAGGCCTGCCGACTGCGAGAACAACAGGAGGAAGAAGCAAGACGCCGCACGCCGCAACGATGGCCTACGCAGGTCTGGCGAACCCGCTTCAGCCAAAAAACCCTCCAAACAAAAGTCGGCGACCACGACGTTTCGGTCACGCCACAACAGAACATCGTGGCCGCCGGCAACCCTTACTGGACACGGTCCAACTTGGGCCTGATCACCAGGCCACTCCCGACGATCGCAAGGATTAAAGCCATGCTTACGCTGCCGCATGTCAAAGCAGCACCAACAGGTCGGCAACACACTCGTACTGACCAGTCGGTTCAACTTCCCCAGGACGGCAGTCTCATCCACCTCAAAGCGACATCGAGCGGCCGGCTCTAGCGGGCAGCACGCGGAGTCAAGCAGACGTCACTCCGGCAACCACAAACTGACGTAGGGTTTATACCCTCAAACATCGAGGGGCCTGAACCAGATAAATTCTCCCTGGTTCCTTGCAATCCACCGAGTTTCCATCCGCCGACTAGCCCCATATATTTATTGCGGTTGTAAAACATCGACAGAAAGTTATCGGCTTTCATCGTCTCGCCATCGCGGCATCGAGCCCAACCCGTGAGGGGAAGTCAACGCCATCAGGCACATGCACCCCCCGACTAACCTCAAAAGACGTCCAGAAGCTGAAAAAAGGCTGCATGGCGGCACTCAGCCGATTTTATTTCCCGACTGGCGCGAGCGGGGCATGCCTCTTCAAGCCTACTCAAAAAATACCGACATTTCCAATGGACTCCGGAAAGCCCAGCGAGCCTTCGAAGACTTCAAACAATTCCTCACATCACCCCGTGTTGGCGCACCTCTACCCCAGGAACGCATAATGCATATCTGGCCGGGCAACAACACAGTGTAGTTCAGCACTGGTGATGTCGTTGAGCGATCCCGAACAGGGGTCATATTCAAAAAATACAATGGCTTTCACTTCGTCAGCGAAGGGTCCTTGCCGACTCCAAAATGAGATATCCGCAGGTCCAGAAGCTGCTAATATGGCCTACTTATCACAGTCCGAAAGCTGGTGCATTATTTGCCAAGCACACCAGTCTCTGGTGGTCACAGCGTTTCCACTCGGGATGTCCTTCATAATCGCAGGCCACTGCCGAATCGCTAAATGGGCACTTCGAGTTGATGGCTTCACATCACCTTCCAGCCCACGGACAACAATCAGTCTCAACTCTAGCCGACTTTCGTGGCCAAATGGACAGAAGTTCCAACAGCCTATACCAACAGCAAAGGCCTAGAGTACTGGACAAGTACTCGACGGTTCTCTACGAATCGGCGGCGCCCGGGCCGGATCCAATATTCTCTCTCC